>OX377204.1:8930192-9010594 GCA_947396885.1 Heligmosomoides polygyrus polygyrus
TGCGTGGCGCATCCCAAAGGGGATTGAGCAACGCCGTCCTTTATCCTTTATCCTATTGCTGCCACAGCATCTGTTTCACTGCTGGCAGAGTTTTGTCGGCACTCTAGCCGAGCATGATAAAAATGGATGGATCAGAGCAAGTAGCGACAGTATGCCTCGACTGGAAGGCGTACCGCTTCACTACTCTGCTTCCTTCCTTCTTCGACCGTCAAGATTGAAGTGTGAAGGAACAGCGCTGCAAAATTGCGGAGTTGCGCCGATACACTTCCCCATGTCAAGGCTACCCCAGTTTTGCCGCCCTCTGCGTGTCGCTTTGCCGCAGGAGCGTGTGGAGGGCATTAATCAATTCGTATGCTTTTCGCCAACGACGCTTCGGTCGCAGTTGTCGCAGGATATTGATAGGTCTTAAGAGTTAAAAGAACAGCGTAAATTGCCAGTCCGGCTTCTGCCTCACCTACCAGTTGTCGGACCCACTCGATTGATAGGTTCGTCTCTATACGCATTGCACACGGCGCATACTTAGTTCTCGCAGGGACAGATTAGAGCAATTCCCGAGTAGGGCGGCTGAAATTTCTGATAAAATTCTCCAAACGGTTCGAAATGTTCTTGAAGGCTTTGCATTTTCCAGTAAGGGAAGATAGAAGCAAAGTGAACGTGCTTCTCTCACTCGATTGATAGGTTCAATCCTATATACACTGTGCACGGCGCAGTCTCGGAGCATTCCAGGCATGGCGGAGTACTGACAACGTACGCCATGCTTGAGGTACTCCGAAAACACTGCACGTCACATGCACGTCCTGGAAATAAGGTGCTCTAATCGCAAGAGTCTGCTGCAGTCATTTTTTAGGCCAACCATGGCAAAAGTGCAGTACTCGGGTAAAGTTTTATATATGTTTGTGTAGAACTCGAAGAGGCGAATCGAACGGTGCTAACAGTTTCTCAAAAACTTAAAGTTGAATGAGTTATGTGCAAGCGACGGTTTGCGACCGATTCTTCCGTCGCAAACCGTCTTCTTGACCGCGCGACGCGAGCGGTATTGTATCCTGCAATATACATTTGATGCCACGGAAAATCCTGATGTAAGGATTTTCCGTGACATCAAATGTATATTGCAGAATACAATAGTATATAGTAAGGATGTATGTAAGGTAAAAGGTGGTTCCTCTCCCCACCTTAAAAATGATAAAGGGTGCAAGTGACGTGAATCCAGCTGAAAGAATCCCATAAGTTCTACATACAGAACGACAAAGCGTTGACTTAACATTGTTCGACTTCGAACATCACGGAGCATTGCTACAACATTGTCCGAAGTTGAAAATCGTGGCAAAGCATTGATCGAAATCGAACACCGCGGCGAAACATTTTCGGAAATTTTTCATAATACCATCCCCCAATGCCAAGCGGGTCTTCTAGTTTTGCACCAAACCGAGTTTGAACCACCTTCACTAGCCTCTTAGGGCTCGTACACCTCAAACTTGGGTAATTAAAATTTATTTTTAATAACTTTACATTTACTCCGAACGAGCGAAGAATTGGGCAAAATATCGGGCAGCGAACCGGAGAAGACAATTGGAGGGGTAAGTGGAGAAACGACCGGGGAGCAGAGAGGCAACTCATTCCACGGACACAACCGACCTTTATGGGGAAACGAGAGGGGCGGACCGTGTCGACATTTGATGAAGCTACCGATAGAAATCTGATGAAAGATCAAACCACAGCAGATAGTGTTAACTGTTACATCAGCCAGCAGATAACGTTAACAGCGGTTGAAGTAATAAGTCATCGTATGGAGACTTCTTCACGGAAGACTAAAACAGGCAAAGCAATGAGTAAAAAATAGAGGGAAAGAGAGATCTATACATAGCACAAAGAAAGAGATTATGCTCTGTTGAAATGTAGCTCGAGTTCGATAATCGGGAGAAAGCCCTGTTGGAAGATGCTTGTGCGGTGTTTGACTTCTTCTGTCATGACGAACTGCTAGAGTAGCCAATCTTACTACACATTATCTTATCGTGAGCCGTATTCGATCTTCTTGCAAAATTGAATTTGAAGCTGACATTCCCAATGCGGCGAGTCCATGCGCCGATACTAATCTGAAAAACGCTTCGAAGAACAGTGACTGCAATAGATTATAAGGATAAAGGACGGCGTTAGTCAATCCCTTCTGGGATGCGCCAGCGCATTCTACTTCTACGGGATGTCGTGGAGGCGACATGAATGCGTATTTGGCCATACAGTGACTTGCGGTGGCCAGCCGATGAACAAGTCAGCGCTCTATCCTTTCCAGACAAGTCTGGTACCAATTCACCGACCCCGGAGGGATGGAAGGCTTGGTTGGCCTGGGCGGAAATCCGAACCAGGAACCTGGTATCGGGTGCGCGCGATAGTCGCGCCTCCTCCGACAGCGCTACACGCACCCTGCAATAGATTACATGCGATAAAAGACGGTTGTAGTGTTCAGTAAACGCAACCTAAAATAGTGAACGTTTTGACGACTGTGGGAATAAAAGTAACCCTGAAAGCGAAAAGAGGACAACTGCCGAGGGTTGGAGTTCTGGAGCAATTACGCACAGATTCATTACAACACAAGGGTCTCCCAGATCCTTTGCAATGAAAGAACAACTTAAATGACATTCGAAGAGGCGAAAGTGGTTTTCTGATCATAGTAAGCTGTATGGTCAAGATTCTATAGCAGTCTCTACTATACCTTTGCCCTTGGGAAAAAATTTCGAATTCTGAATGGTCGAATAATATTCGATTTTCAAATTTCGAAATACGAATGACCGAATATTATTCGCATTTCAAAATATCGAATTTTGAATAATCGAATAATAGTAGATTTTTAAAATTTCGAATTTCGGACGGCAGATATCGAATAATCGAATAATTCGATTATTGGACTTTCTCGAATGTTCGAATAAACGAATAATTCGAATATTTTACGAATAGTCGATTATTCGAAATTCGAAAAGAACAAAGGTACAGTCACAATAGTGTCTACTTATTGTGACTTCACATGATGATGAAACCAGCGAACACCCGATGAAGTTCAGCTTGCGGTGTAGCAAAACAGCGCATGGCCTCCCTAACTAGGATCAAAAACCTAATGATATAAATGAAAGGAGAAATGCACACCAGGGACTGGATTCATCAACGACTAATCCATGGGTATAGGGGTAGAGATACCCCCAATGAAGCCTGCGTCTCTGACTCCTGCCTTATCTCTACCTGACTCTTATCTTATCTCTACCCCTTATACCCCGCATACCCAAGGGTTAATTGTTGATGAATCCGGCCCCAGGCCTAAATCCTATCGCGCAGCTTTACCCGATTGTCTGCTTGTGTGGTCGATCGTAGCCTCAGCTCTGGAAACATCAGCTCTCTAGTAGGGGTATATACATACACTTCCTTTTGATAATGCCCGCACGTTTGCTAGTCCAGCTACGTTGTTTCGAACAATACAAATGCCATTGTGACAAGTGCACAAGTTTCAGATACTTCTGGAATAAATTAAACACTTTTTATTTCAAATACAACACAAAAATAGAAGGAAATTTGTGTAATCTGTGAAAGGATTTCTTCGTCACTTAAGGATCACGTCGATTCCCCTGCAAAAAACAGCATTTCTACTGCTAGGTTTTTTTGTAAATCAAGAGCAGTTTGAGAGTTCTCACCTCGATTGCATCGACAGTCGTGATCTTCAATTTTTGTCTTCAGCGACGTCATCACATTGTCGACTTTTTCGAATAACTCCATGAGATTTGCTAATGTACGGGGACACTTGCAGTCGACCATCTTTTGAAGTAGCATCGCTTCTAGGTTGATAACCTGATGAAGATTCATTCCATTCCCGAGCATATGGTAATCAAGTAGTTTTGAAAAAGATTCACTTAAGCCCCCCCCCCCTACAGCTATATATTTCGGAGGGATAAGATGCGCGTGTTAGAATAGTTGAATGAGTGGCACTGGAGCGAAACCGATTCAAGATTCGGGTTCATTACGCTGCTGAGACAAGACATGTCTCCGCAGAACAGCGAAAGTCTGATTTACCCATCGGTTGGGCACAGCAGGGTGCTGTGTATGCTAAATACGCTTTCGTACTGCCTCCAAGATAAAGAAGAAGAAGAATGCATGGCGAACACCACAAGGGAATTGGTAAAAGGTAGCCGCTAACCCTTATCTACTTGTCTGCAAGCTTATGAATAAAACGATGCTCTACACACTCGAACAGGCTGCTTTTATAGAACCCTTGCATAAAGACCGTCCAGGGCCGTATGCTCGTGTTTCCCCGTTGGAGGAAATCCAATCAATATCAAATATATTACTGTGGCCGGACGGGAGAAGTTGGGCCGTGTCCCGGAGCCGCGATCTGCCCAGCTACGGCACGTGCTGCCCTCAAAAAGGGTGAGTGCTGCGAGCTGGGCAGCTGGTTCCACCCACTTTTGCATTCTTGGGCCGTGGCTGGGCGGATCGCGGCTCCGGGACACGGACCAACTTCTCCCGTCCGGCCATAGTATAACGCTCCCATCCCCCTTCGAGGGAGACTCGGGGTAGGCGAGCATACGGCTCAGAGCAGCATCGCGCTTCCACGCGACGAAATGAAAAGTACCTCTGTCGACTACTCGCGCTGCAGAACTGGTGCGTTCCAGCCCTGAGGCGAATTGACTGAGCTAGCCCATTTCAGGTGTAACTGGGCATCCATGTCAATCCCAACTAGGAACCTGGTGCCGGCTGTCGCGTGCACCAGATACCAGGTTCTTGGTTCGGATTTCCTCGGTTCGGATTTTCCAGTCCGCCAAAGCCTTTCATCACTCTGAAGTAGGTGAGTTAGTACTAGACCTGTCTGGGAAGTATTAAGCGCAGCGTGAATGGAAGGTCTCGGGGCGCAATGTGTCATAGGGCCTCTACAGAGTCTCGCGGCATCACCCGGAGAACTCGTCCATACCGCTCCCGCCGTAGTGGGGACCTACGCTGCCACTGTGATGGAAGCCGCGGCGCGGACGAGTTGTCGCGGAACCGCTGGTCGCAAAGGTCCCCGAGGGCTGCCGTAGTTCACGCCGGCTCTCACCCGCAGTGCCAGGAGCTGCGGGTGAAACCGCGTCGATTATGGATCATCTATTTGGAAGCATTTTTTAACGAATCTACATGCTAGGAATATAATAGGTTAGTGCATAATTTCTGTCCATAAAAGGGCTTGACAACCAACAGTATAATCACCGTTAGTGTCGACAAATGGAGGCGTATGGAATCCTGCATTCAAAACGTAACGCAAAAAAAAACCTTAGCACGATATTAGGTAACCTTAATTGCACTGCAAATCATCAACGGAACTGCTGAGTTGTAAGGAGTGTTCTATCAGATTTCTGGGCTTATATCCAAGAACTCCTAACTTGGCTTCTTCACAAAACAAAGAGCGCTTTGTTTACTACATCTCTGACATTCTTAGAGGTCACAACTGCCGGCAAAAGTACGCAGTATTGCGTACAGTAATCCTCGTGGCGCCGCACCACCCACCGTTGTCATGGCAGGTCCGCGGCACCCGCAAGACTCTGCTGCCGACCATAGGGTGCGCATTGTTGTGATGTCGACCCCTCTGTCTCCTTTTCCCTACCATTGTTCTTATTATATTAGGGGGGGGGGGGGTGGGGCAAAAGTAATGACTCTCCATGACGTGCCCATATATGTCGTGACTGGAGTTCGGTTTCGCGCTTCTCGTATTTGTATGTTTGTTTGCTGCTTACTGAAGGCCACCTGAGAAGTGACTTTCCGGAAGCATGCCAAAACCGCAGTCTGACGGTCGACCTGCGTCGCGCAAATCTCGCCCAATTCCCAACCCCGAGCAGCCTGGACTCAATAGTCACGCAGGATGAGAAGCACGTCTTCTACCTTAACCCTGCCAAGCAGCGAGTCTGGGTGAGGCCTGGCGACCTGTTACCGGCCTCCGTTCAGCGGGATGTTCACGGCGAGAAGCATCTGAGCTTTTGAGTCTGTGCCCATTGACCGGTATACTGGAAGCTGTTTTCCAAAATCAGGACGATGAACTCCAAGACCATGGTGAACGAAGTAGAAGAGATGGACCGCCAACTCGCACTTAATCGGTTTCGCGCTTCAAGAAAGACCTCCCGTTCGACAACGCCGCACCCCATCGGGCAAAAGTGACCATGGATAAGCTTGCTCAGCTGGGCTACTTTCGCATGCCTCACCCACCGTATTCGCCGGACATCTCTCCATGCGACTACCACTACTTCTTAAGCCTATAGGACTTCATGGTCGGAAGGGACACATGGACCCAAGCAGACCTCGACAACCATAGCGAGCAGTGGATCAGCACCAGGCCTAAGCAGATCTGAAAGGATGGGATCAGGATGTTGGCTGATTGATGGGCAGCAAGGTAATTGACCTTAATGGCGAATACATTCCTCAGCACCGTCGAGTTGTAATTGAGTTAAAAAAGATAAAGAAATTTGTTGAATTTGTCTCATCACTTTTGGCCCACCCTAATAGTACGATATTCCAGAAGAATCTTACATTAGATCTGAGGTAGGACACGGTTAGGAAAGCGCACCATGCTGTCTAACCGTGAGCTGCGCATCTAAAAAAATCTACTCAAAGGAGGGAGTGAGCGCCTCACCCTAACCCAGCCGGCCTCGGTTAGGAATGTGAAATTGTTTGATCTACCACAGACTCTATATCGAAGGAATCCAGGCCCTAGGTCTACACCCCCACAAGATTGTAAACGGCGGATAGGACCGGCTCACAATAACCTTAGGCGTCGGGTGAGACGTTTTTTGTGCGCTCGCAGAACCAGGCTAGGAAAGGGACTCCGGGGTGTGCCATACAAGCTGCTCCTATGGAAACTGCTTTCGTCGTTCAGGGAGTCCGCGCGGCTGGACTCTGCGCTCGAAACCTTTCAGATCTTGAAATGTAAGAATGCCACGACGCAGGAGAACCGGCATCCCTCGCATGAAGCAACCCAGCTATCGACTGCATCACGACCCGCTTGGCGAGAGAGCCATCGCGATTTACAAGAAGTCGATCGAATCTCAACGTGAACGCTGACGCGATCTCTAGTGTAGGAGGGCGCAGACAGCAAAAGTCTCGGCGTCACCCACACTGCGGTTGCGGTGATCCGGTCCTGATATCCGCCGTTTATACTTGTCTACACTCTCCCCCCCCCCCAACCCGTATTGCGCTGCAATGCCACTAGTTATGGAAGAGATACTTGATGGGGCTCCTAAAACTGTACCAGATTTCTAATTAAAAAGCGGCGAGAGTCACCCTTGTCTGCTCGTTGCAAAGCATAATCATATCTTCGCACTGGTAGTCGGATTTTGGTGACACGTCGTTGTTTTGCTCGCAGATTTCCGGAACATCGGTGCCAAGGCAGCTATGGACACTGTCCAAGTTGCTTCTAAAACACTCGTTGTAATGTCGGAAAGGCTTCGTTATGTATTCGGTCGATTTCTTGTAGAATAAGATTCTGCATCGTCTTGTTGACAATGGTAGATTGACACTACATAAGCACCAAAGACTTACTCGCAGCTTTTCAGAGCTGAATCAGCTGCAACCGACTGCATAAGGACGCAGGCAAACGACAACTGAACAACTCCTCTACCGATGAGAAGGGAGGCTTTAGGTGGCTTGGGGTTTTATCACGTTTATCAAGTTTTGATACATCCCCAAGATCAAGCCTGAGGTTCGAGAATCAGAGGGGCAGCGTTGTACTGAGGCGTCGCTTTGAGGAAGGGTTCAAATGTGCTTTCTTTTCATGAGAAAGATATTGTCGTAGTTTTTTCTTTCAGTTTTCAGGTGGTCTCTTACCGCCGCCGTTCGCGGCCGGCGGCAAGCTCTGCGTCCATGCCCTTTGGTTATGGGCGGAGAGTCGTTGGATACACCGCCCCCAGAAAGGGGCGGGGCGAGGGGCGCGCGGAGGACAAGATGTCCGGGCCTTCACATGGACGCATCGCATTTCTAGTCACTTCCCTTGGCCCTGCAGCTCTATCCTGAGCAGATTTTGTTCTCGAGACAAGAGTCAGATTCTTGTTCACCATATTTGGAGGAGAAGAGTTTTCAGGTGCAGCGCCCAGGGTTTCTTCAGGTCCCGCCACATTGCTCAGTACTAAGGTGTAGTCCGCATTTTCTGACAAGTACAGCAACATCTTCAGAGTTGACAACATCTGGAAAATGACCTCAGAGATGCGCTTACCAGTCGTCTGCTATCAGCTGTTTGGTTTTTGGACGACGTCACGACAATTAACGATGGTTTCGCGCGCAACAAACTTGTCCAAATAGGGCGGCGCGGGCAGAGCGGGAAGTGGGCGGCGGGCAGCAAGGTGTACCGAACGACTGCCTCCCTTTGGTTATGGATAGGGCCGCCGCTTTGCCGCAAAAGTGGCCGGAGGTCTTAAGACTTCTACACCTATCTTCCTTACTGATCAAAACTACATGAAGCGGCTCATTAAAAGGATTGACAACTGCTTTTCCATCGCAGTGTTCGAATAATGTTCATGACTAGCATATTTGTAGGGGCGCGTGGAGCGTAGTCGGAGGAGGCGCCGGCTGTCGCCTGCACCCGACACCAGGTTCCTGGTTCGGATTTCCCGCCCAGGCCAACCAAGCTTTCCATCCCTCCGGGGTCGGTGAATTGGTACCAGACTTGTCTGGGAAGGATAAAGCACTGACTTTTTCACGGCTGACCACCGCAAGTCATTGTATGACCAAATACGCATTCAACTCGCTTCCATGACATCCCGTAGAAGTAGAATGCGTGGCGCATCCCAAAGGGAATTGAATGTCGCCGACCTTTATCCTTTATCCTTTGTCCTAGCATATTTGTGCCACACTGAAATGAAAACGTTAGGTCAGAATCAAATTAGAACCGCAAATTAAAACACCTTTTAATTACACTCTTAACGCTCTTCCTGTACTATAAAGTACACTGACTACAATCCATTTACGTTATCTTCGACGTGAAACCTACGATGAAATGAGATTGAATCCGTAGTTTTGAAAGCTTAGATTACAGAAAGTCGGCTATTGTGTTTGTGCTGTAAAGTACGCGACTTTTAGCAAATTGAACTGCTCCCGCCGAAATCCCAACTGTTACAACAATTTTGAAACATCGAGCAAGTGCATCTTTATCTATTTGTTCGAGCTATAAATAGCCCATCTGGCGGCGATTTCACACTACACCTGGCGTCCCTGATCAACATGTTAGCAGTAATTCCTGTCGGTTTTTACTTCAAGCCCTACGCAGTATCGGTGTTACAACCGCAATCGAACTTCTTGTTTTTTAACGCCTTCACGCTTTCATTTGATTGCGTGTTATGTTATTATGTGCTTTTATACACCATAAAATAAAAACTATGAAAACCTAGAAAACGTAGCTCTCTAACCTAATCTCAGTTCATAGTGATATCCGATGTCGTACTCACTCTAATCGAAGTTCTTCAAGACACCCTTGATCGCTACTATGTGTATGTATGTATCATAAGCGCAGTTTTGGTGCAGTTATATGTAAAACCTGGCCCGACAACAAGGCAATCGGCGATGTAAACCACGCATCGTGCACTGGAGAGATGTCTTCTGAGGACAAGCTTTCGTCAGCAATGGCAATAAGGCCTACGAAGCTCGGAGCTACAGGAGAAGTCGCAATTAGCAGACCCGCTGCAGTACATGAAGAAGTCCAAATATCGCTGGGCCGGACACCTGCTTCGACGAAAGGACGATAGATGGAGTCTCCGTGTCACAGAATGGCTCCCGAGAGACCATAGGGGACCACTGGGACGACCGCCAACGCGATGGGCAGACTCATTCTCAAGATCTTTCAGAGAGCGGAGTCTGCCTCACTAGATGCAAGCAGCCAGAGATCGAGCGGTCTGGAAGAGTTGTGGTCCCCGCTGAGAAGACCTCCAGCCGACAAAGGACCATCAAAGTATCAAAGTAAGTAAGTATAGGTAAAAAAAATGGGCTCGTGTAGCGCAGCCGGACGAGGTGCCGGCTGGCTGTCGCGTTCAATCCGATACCAGATTCCTGTTTCTGATTTATTCATTTATTTATTTTATACGTGAACAGTCACGCAGGTTAAAACGAAAACAAACAAAAAACAAACGAAAAAGATCATGTTAATGAACAGGAAAACACAGATTGCGATAACTAGTGCAAACACCCACAACTTGGCAAGCCATTATGAAGCTTCTTGGAAATGCCGGTCAATAAGCCTTTTGTATTGCCTCAATGAATTTGGCTCAACGATTTTCTTAGAGAACTTTAGGAACTTAGAGCCAGCCCGATGTGTAAAAAAAGCCGATCTTGCATTAGTTCTAGCTCTCGGTATTTGTATCTTACTTTGACCACCTCTAGTGCTGGGGGTGATACAGTATAGAAATCTCGGAGGCGAAGACCCAAAATACCATTTAACCCATTGACGACCGCGCGGAAAATCGCGTGTCTGCCGCGTGGGACCGCGCGCTGGGACCGCACGGACGCAGCAATCTCGTGAAAACACTAATTCACGATATTCCGAATGAAGCTCCCTCTCCAAAAGCTCCCTCTCATATTGGAGAAGGCCGGAACAGGTTTGAAGCAAAACTTAGAAGATGAATTTGCTCTTGTAAGAAGGCCTACGAAGAAAAAGGACGCACGTTTGCCGCGAATCGTGCAAATAAGGTGACAACATGTTGTAGCAGGTGTTTGACATATTTTTGTCTAGACTGTTTTCAAAATTTTCACAAGAAAATATGACTAGTTATTCTTTGCATGACTATTTTTACAAGATGTGAGTAGCTGTTTGTGAATAGTGCCGATCTTTGTGCAGCTTGAATAGTGTGTGGTGCTTATTATTTGATTTTATCAGTGCTTAGAAGTAAATAGCTGCCGGACCACAGCACAGTAGCATTGCTAGGATCCAAAATATCTAATGATTACTCGTAAACTACGGCAAAAGCGAGAAATAGGCCGTACCGAACAGTTTTATAACCGCGGGCCAAAATCGGCCCGCGCGGTCCCACGCGACAGAAAAACTGCGGGTCGAAAATGGCCCGCGCGGTCGCCAATGGGTTATCAACTTATACACTGCGATTAAATCGTATCGTCTCCTTCGGCAAGCAAGAGACTGCAACTCGAAGATCTTGATCCTTTCAGCGACAAGGGGAGTGATGGTGTAATCACTGCCGTGTACTCTTATCCAGAGCTTTCTTGTGAAACTGTTTTGCACAGACTCTAGCTTCGAGATTTCACGCTTAGGGGGCTAAACACAGTGGTACTATATTCAAGCACAGGCCGAACATATGCTTTGTAGGCTAGCAGCATGTGGATGACTAAATTTGTTCTTAGTGACTTAAATATGCCATGCAATCAATAAATAATCCCATCCCCTCTCTTTGCTATCAATTCGCAATGTTCTTTAAACGACAGTGTAGAGTCTACAATAAATCCCAGGTCACGTAAAGTAGTTGTACTACTGAGCTGAACTTCACCAAGATGATAGATCTTTCTGTTAACTTGCTTACCATGGTGTAATACTTGCGATTTTGCCCTGATAGTGGAAGGTTCATTCATTTCATTTTCATTTCATATTCCATTCATTTCACGCCCAGCCAACCTGTCTTCGATCTCTCCGGGGTCGGTGAAATGGTATCAGGTTTGTCTGCGAATGAAAAAGTGCTGATTTGTTCTACGGCCGCGGTGCGGCGCCGCAGGCGGGGTCACCTTTAGCCATGGCAGGAACACGTACGAGTTGCCCGGTGAGTCCAGCGTGCTAGAGCGCGAATGCGCGTCCCAAACTACTCTCTGGACTATTTCGACGTGCGTAGTATACATTGGATCTGATCGAAAATTTTCGGATAATTGGATCATTCGGATAACGGCGATTTTGTGAACCCCGGATTTTTGGATGATTCGGATAACGACGATTTCGCGGACCTCGGATTTTGGATGACTCGGATAACGGCGAATTCGCGGACACCGGATTTTTGGATGATTAGGATAACGGCAAATTTGCGGACCCCGGATTTTTGGATGATTCGGATCGGGTTATCCGAATCGGATATCCGAAAATGATTCTTTCGGAGCCAATGTATAGTTCGTAGGAGAAGGAGAACTGTGGAGACCGGCACAATCATATGATGGCTACAATGTCTTCTGCAGCTCACACAACGCAATGAGGAGATAGGACAGCTTCATAACTTAATCCTCAGAAGTGGTGTAAAACCTAATCGTAAGCTATGTCAAATAGGTGAAGGGGAGAGGACTGATGAAGCTGATTTTCGGGTTGACAACGAACCATGTAGTTAGCAGGTGTTTGCTGCTTATTAAATGATGGCAGGAAACCCTGTCAAAGAGAAAACAGGATAGTCTCGTTTCAAGAGAGTATGTGTTGCTCCCAGTGTATTGTCCGCATGTAGTCAAACATTCATGAAAAATGTTCCTATAGGCATTGTATTGATATTAAAGAGCTTCTTCCGTTATCAGATTCATTGTTTTTATATTATACGAAAAGCCCTTCATGTGCTTTGGTGAAAGAAAGGTGGCAATTATGGTCGGATAATCTCAGAGAAACCTCGAGACTTCCATAAAAAAATCATCGAATCCAATTGCTATAGATTCACTAATCTTTTTGACTATAGCCTCTGAACACGCAATATGCTTTGCAATGTGCGTAACTGTTGAAGGCAACTCTCGAAGCGCACTAGATGTTCTGTTCAAATAAGTGAACTATTCAAAATTTTCCGGTGCTTGACATGCACCACTGGACTTAAAACAAAGTGTTTTCATCTTATACCACTTTAACAAGAATCCGATGTTTTTGTTCTTCGATCTTCCCTCTTATTTACCTTCAACCAGTCCCCCCCCCCCCACCACTCATTTGCTCAAATCCACTCAATGGATGAACACTAACATACCCTTAGATTACTCCACCCTACAAGGCGAAACTAAGGCCTCTGTTATACTCCCGCGGGAGCATCCGCGGAACGTCCGCGGACCAATGGTGCACGGCGGAGGCGGGCGTGGCGAGGCGCGGCGATTGGCCAGGTGAGGAGTCTCGGCGCGATTCCCGCCCTTCCGCGGATGCTCCCGCGGGAGTATAACAGACGCCTAAGGCACTCTACCTTTTTCCCATCTACGACTGTGCCCAGCAGTGGCTATGGCGTTCCAGACTCGCCGTCAGCGAAGCAGCGAAGACTCCGGCCGCGCGAAGCACGCGCGCGACTGCACGCGTCGAATTGATCGCTCGAATATCGCTGCTCCCCCCCCCCCCCCTCCCCCTGGCCACCGCTAGTCATTGAATATCAAATACGCACTCAAATCGCCTCCACAATATCCAGCAGACGTAGAAAACGTGATATATATATATATATATATATATATATATATATATATATATATATATACAACAAATCAATGTGTTATATATGTACAAGTGCTCCGTCACGCCTGTCGGCTATTCGTCTACTTGCGCGCTTCGCGCGATGTTCCAACTAAGCTAAGGACAATCACATCGAGCTAGCTGCTCTACTTGCACAGCTTCTTCCCTACCTAGGAGTACAAAAGGCTCGCAGTACATAAATACAGTATTTAGTAAGATAGGGCGACCTATTGGTTGCTCACTACTGGTCCTCCCCTAGTGAAACGGTCCACCATTACTGGCACTGGTCCCCCTCAATGTTCCCCCTAGCGGATGACGTCTTCGGCACGCCTTCTGAATCTCCAAGCGCATTGGACGACGTCTCCGGCACGTCTAGGTGAATCCGCAAACACTCTTTGGCACGTCCTCTGAGTCCCAGGCACGTTCTGCGACTTATCCCGCCCGTCTTCTGAATCCTCTGGCACGTAGAAGACCTCTGAGTATTTTCCGCTATTTTCGCACCCCGTAATTTGATCAGTATCGATTGACGGCGATCGATAGTTGAAAAACAAACTTCAGCTTCGTGTTGAGCGACCTCGACTACCCCTAGAGCTAAAGCTTCAGAACGCATGGACGACGTCTACAAAAAATCGATAGTTTGATCAATATTGATTGATGGCGATCGATACTTCAAAAACGAACTTCAGATTCGTGTTCAACGACCGCGGTTACCCCCGGGGTGAAGTTTTCAGCAGGTAGAAGGCGTCCAAGTATTTTCTGCTATTTTCGCGCCCCTGATGTTTCCGCCCCTATTTTTTGACGTGCTCCATCGCTAATCGCTTCACCCGTTATTATATGTAGAGTGTATGATATATAAAAAGATGGGAAGAGGAGATAGATGTGAAACGTAGATAAAATAAAAGGTTAGTTGAAAAGGCATAAAAAAGTTCCTAGGACCAACTACATTTCCGCTTAAGGGACTTATATAGGTTCTACGTTTCCGTCTATGGGCGAAAATTTGGAGCTTATATGAGTCCCTTGAAAGCATCGTACAGTGATGCGAATAATTTTCTAATTAAAACTACGCTCACTAGCTCAGTAAGTTGCATTCTCCCAACAATACGAATATCAGGTCCAAAACGGAAAAATTTAGATTTTTCTTCATCTTTAAAAAATCATCTAACGCTCAACTTAGAATGAGCAGTAGTCTGGTCGTTTCAAAGGTCTGCGATCTACAAGCTATCTTAATTAAAGAATTCTATTCCCTATAGCATCAGTAGATCGCTGTCAGTGAGACTATAGTCATCAGGTTTACTTGCTGGAAATGCTAGAGTTACGAAGCTGTCCAACAAGAAGAAGTAGATACAAACATAACATGTCATCGCTAGTGCAGCAACTGCCATAACCTTAGCTGATCTTATTGCACATCTTCACGCAATTTATTTATTGTATACGCTATGGAAAAGAGCTCAAAATTCGAGAAAAAAGGAAAAACAAGACTTGTGCAGAAACAAGAAAAGAAAAAAAGAGAGCTAGTAGGAACAACAGGAATAAAAAAAATTGGCAGTGGCGCCTCAGTAACCGAAAAATGCGTTAGAGTCTTATTGACGTAGATCCCCGGCCGTAGCATTCTTAAGATGGAGGAAAGTGAGAGGCCAGATGAAAGTGGATTCTACACAACTCCTGGGGCGCGCAAAAAAAGACAAGTCTAACGATAAATTACTTACTTACTTTGATACTTTGATGGTCCTTTGTCGGCTGGAGGTCTTCTCAGCGGGGACCACAACTCTTCCAGACCGCTCGATCTCTGGCTGCTTGCATCCAGTGAGGCAGACTTCGCTCTCTGAAAGATCTTGAGAATGTGTCTGCCCATCGCGTTGGCTGTCGTCCCAGTGGTCTCTTATGGTCTCTCGGGAGCCATTCTGTGACACGGAGACTCCAACTATCGTCCTTTCGTCGAAGCAGGTGTCCGGCCCAGCGATATTTGGACTTCTTCATGTACTGCAACGATAAATTAGGTCGCAGAAATAATGTGCCAACTTCATACTTCTAGTAATCATATTAATAGACAGATATTAGAGTTAGTAAATAAAAATTTCTTGATGTTTTTCCTGAGAACATCCTCCGGATGTTTTATCTCCAGCTTTGGTGAGATTGATTGTCCTGCACATTTCCTTTCTCCTTTGTTTCCTATATGGACTGCACCAGTATGCATACACTCTTCTCTATTCTCAAACTAAGATAGCTTCCAACTGAAAGAATACTTCTCACGCAAAAAGTGATTATTTGCAGAAGTTCAAAGCTCTCCAATAATGAAGATGATAGCTGCCATTGCACTGCTGGTAAGTTCCGAAAAGCCTTCATAATTTTATTCAGTTTCAACGAGAAATACGCAAATAACTGCTTAAGGTTTTTCTGGTCAGACCAGCTGAAGCCGGTACGTTGAAGCAAATTTTGTTAGTATTTCGTGATCAGATTTTATAGTGGTTCAGGTTTTAATTGTCCTAGTGACCTTGATCAGAGTGACAGCACTAGAGGTGCCTTCCTCAAATTTCAAAACATCGTGCGAAAATTCATAGCACTAGGAGTATATCCAAATAAAGAGGACGAACTCGGACCGGCGAAGAACATGTATCAGTTGGTAGGTTATCAGTTTTTTAACTATTTGCGTACTCAGTGCTCATTAAGAGCGCTCAAATCGATGAAATTTCTGAATACAAACTAATCGTGCCACTCCTATGCAGTGATATGATATGCCTTCATTACAACAAACTTTGCCAGTTCCAGAATATTCTTTACAGGCAGTGAAGTTTAAATGATATTAGCCAATCTCCTCTCTGACAGGCAAGTGGTAGCGCAGGAGGCGTAGGCTGTCGTGTGTACCCGATTTCCGTTTCTTGGTTCGAATTTTTCGCCGAGCGAACTAAGCCTTCCAACCTTCCCTGGTCAGTGAACTCATGCAAAATTTGTCTGGAGAGGATGAAGCACTGATATTTCCACTGGTTGGCCATCCACTGCAGATCGTTGTACAAATTTAAATTGCCTCCACGTTGCCCCAAATTAGAATGCGTGGCGCACCCTAAACGGGATGGTCTACGGGGAAAATGACCGAATCTCACGGTGCGCGCTGCGTGCGGAGAAAAGGTCTGCAACCGGGGGAAAAACGCTCGGTACCAAGGGAGAAAATGACCGCTATTGTGAAAGAAAATGCCAGGATACCACCGTATACCAGAACGTATAGTTCAGTCGTATAGCATAGATAGAAAGCATACTACTCCAGAATATATAACATCTTTACTCTCTTACAGTATTCTGGTTTACCTATGGGTTCTACGAATTGCATTTGAGCAGAGATTAATGTATACGTAGGTATATCGCGCACTTGGAGCAATTTTTAACTGTCTTGTATCTCAAAGGAAACTCCAGGGGAGCTTCTGGGTTGACAGTAGTGACCAAGAAGTACTATGAAGTATCTCCTAACTAAAATGCATGATTACACCGTCAGATTCTAGTTTTTCCTCCGCAAAGTGTGTTCATTTTACTGCCCTCAATCATGCGATCAGCGAAAGGCTAAGCTTTTCTGGTGTGGGTTCGTACAACTCCAAGTGGTAGAAAACTTCAAGTGCTAGAAAATGGCCTATTTGCTCTTTTTGGATGTGCGGATGAAATCGCGGCTCTAGTTGCCACGTCCATCACATCCCCGGTCCATAACGGAATTAGAAAATACCGTATCCTTGTTCATGTAACTACTATGTACTTTCTTGATTGGGTTTGATGCGCTATCGACAACCGCTCAGGATTTGGAGATATTTTCTCCCCTGTCAGCGGGCATTTTCTCCCCTGACCGCTTGCATTTTCTCCCTGGTTTTGGGCATTTTCTCGCACCAGAACAGACGCGGCGCGGTTCGGACATTTTCTCTCGTAATCAAACGGGATTTATAACGCTTCGTTTTCTCTTCTTCGCCATCCTGGTTTATATGTCTGTCTCAATGTGTCAAAGCGAACATATCTAAGTGGCTCCAGACATAGCGCACAGGGACCCTGATTAGATTCCCGATTTATTGCATTCCCATATGAGAAGTGTTTAAAAAGTGAGGAAACAAAACAAAAACCAAGTGAAAATACACGATAGATAAACCATAAATGCGCAACCGATTACAAGAAATAGTGAACTTGCAGGAGTCAACTCAAATAAGAAATTAATACTGGTACATGTCGCGTAGGTGAGCAGCATTGGTAGGTGGGAGTGCGCCAGCCAATAATAACCAAACAGAGCACAGTCCGAGCCCATAGGGGTACCGACTGAATACATCCTCTCTGAACGGCATGCCCATTCGATGCGGTCTGATTGGTTTAGGCGTTCCCACCCACCGATGATGCTCACGTTCGCGACATATCCCTTAATACTTAACATCTCACACATCGTACTTCGAAACGACTGCCCTTGGATTTAGTACTAGCGCTTAACATTTTTCAAAGAGTGTTAAAAATGCGCCATTTCTAAGTGGCCCACTGGATGAACAAAATATTGTGACATTTCGATTTACTCGAGTGACTTTTGATCTGAATGACTCCCCATATTTGCTCAGTGGGACCATTCACCATCACCGACGCTGTGCTGTAGATGAGAAAAACCTGGCGAATGAAATTCAAGGCAACATTTACGTCTACAATCTCATACCCTCAGCAACTTCGCTAAAGGAAGCAACCAAGAAGTCTTTGGATGCGCGCATGAAATGAAATGTTCGACGAAATGGGGGTGAACTTGAGAAAACATGAAATGTTCGACGAAATGGGGGTGAACTTGAGGAAATTTCCTCTCCAATGGTAGTATGTACGTCGCTCCATGACTTACCCGAAAAGGCATGTGCTAAGTGCCAACAAAGATAATTGGAAGTCGTGGGAATCAAAAATGGACACTGGATGGCCTCCGCCTATGATCCCTTTGGATGGCTTGTTCCATTTCTTATCCTGGCCAAGGTATTTCAATAGAACTTATGGAGTGAGAGATTTCCATGGGATGCTCATCTACCTCCAGATATGCAAGAAAAGTGGATGGAAATAGTAGCCAACACAGACGATTTCCATAAAACCATAACGAGACGTTTGTCAAGCGATTTTGAAGCACAGAATTTAGCGATTTTCGCAGACGCAAGCTATATTACCTGTAGTATATTTTCACCAAAACCATTTCCTCGCTGGGGATCGCCAACAGTAAACTATCGTCAATTTAGGCAAAAACTACCATGCCGAAGTTAGAAATGAACGCGATAACGTTAGCACACGCTTAGCGCTATCCATTTCACAAGCAGTAAAGAAAAAGGCTCCTGGAAGGTCTACATTTTCTCTGATTCTCAGATAGTGCTCAGTTAGCTTTCTTCAACGCGCTGCACAAATCTGGGAGCCCTTCACTGGTTTCGAACAGACTCCAAGAAACGCACCATATCGTCAGCCAATTCAACGAGAATTCCGTAACTGTTGCTTTCGGATACGCCAACACGTTAATCCTGGTGATGCAGGCACTCGAGGTTTGACCCGAGTTCAGATGCAAGATCACTTCTGGTGTGCGACCTCTGTAAGAATGGCCACCCAGCTGCGGCAGTGGCGCAGGGATAGTGCTACCGCTCGCAGGGTGCGTCGTCACTGATTCGGTTCCCGTTGCTGCCGGTCTTTTTGCAAATCATAATTTATCTTCGAAATATTATACTGTACCTATATTCTAAACCCAATTTTTTATCTATTTCGGTTTTTGTTCTTGCTTATTCTTTGATTTTAGCTCTATCTCCATAGCTGGTATTATGTATGCACGTGCGGTCAGGGATAATTCAGTTCCTATGGAAGCATCTTGGAGGGGAGGGGTAATGTTACTACTGGCCGCCTGGGTATGACCGGTTATACGTCCGGACTCCTAGGTGCTTTCCTCTCCTTAGGGTGCTCGAAAGTGATTTCCACATCCACTTGGAATCAAGCCATAGGTATACTGAATGCTACCGTCTGCACCCTTTGCTGGTGATATCAAATTTGCTTATTTAACTATACCTAACTTAAAACAGCTCTTTGTAGGATTATACTCCACTATACTTTTTTTTGAGTACTCTATTTCTTAGTCCTCTGCGCCGAATCTGCTACATAACTGCGAACGAAGGTTCTTTTACCTAGCTGCAGATAATGGTGTTCTCCTACTACTCACACTGTTTCGTTGGTGCATTTTTCATAGCTGAATTAGACTGTTTTGACTAACACTGTGTTCTCTTTCTTCGTCATGTTTTAATGGCGCACTTCTGGTGCAGAAAATAAATAAATAAATAAATAAATAAACTTTTGCTCTGAATTATGACATCTTATACATGCAGCCTCTCTACAACCAGCAACAAAACAGTCGATTGTGGCAAGATCGAACAAATATTTACCAGGAGTGGCAAACACACCTTTTAGAAACATCTCTAGTTATTCTACATATTTGATTTGGACTCTATTTGTGCAAAATATTAGATAAAAAATACCATAACAGTTTTCTGCCTTCAAGCATTTTTAGTAACGTGTGTGATAGTTTTCCCGGCTATTTTATCAAACACGTGTCATAATTCAGAACAAAAGATTTCGGAGATAAGTTGTGATTTGCAAGAAAACCGGCAGCAACAGGAACCGTCCCAACGACGTCGCACTTGATGAGCATGGGCACTACCCCTGCGCCACCGCCACAGCTGGCAGGTCCTTCTTACGAAGCCCCGATGACTCATCATTCTCGCGCCTGATTTGTCGCACAGCCAGCCTGTGGTGAGGCCTCCCGATTTCGTCAGTCCATAACTCGCTCAGGAATTTCATTTTGCAATTTGGACACCCATATTCATAATCAGCATTCCGAGCTCTTTCTAATGATCCTGGTCTCAACCTGAAGTTCCATGGGAGGTCGAAACCCTTCCCTAGTAAGTTCAATCAGATTTTATACAACGGCAAGAATTTTCAACTCCTAAATAAGCGTTACGGCCGCCAGAGGCGAAAAACTGCACGAGGCGTCTTTTAGGCAGATGAAGGGAAAGCTTGGAATGGTGGCCTCTATGTACCACTGAACTAATGACCAAAGTTTAGAAATGGAACTGTGAACTGGAACGGAATGCGCAGCAATCCATCTCCAGCTGCTCCTATAAGAAAGCGAACGGATTTACACAGAGCTATTCAAAGTAGGCACTGAGCTTGCCTCTTGTATCCAAGTGTTAAGATTCATTAAAATATGCCGAGTGAATCTCTCCATTTAAGGATTAATGATCTCGGATTCAATGACACTGAAGCCGTGGAAGTTGCTCTGCACTCATGGACTGCCTATATGCGTATTTATGGTGTGGACATTACTACTAACGCATTCAAACCCGAATTTTCAAATTTTGCTAACGTAAGGAAATTCATATTTGTAATGAGTCATGAAAATATTAAAATTTATAGAATAATAATTTTAACATCAGATGGTATACTCGAGCAACACAGAAGTTGGGTGCTCCATGAAAAGGTGCGGCACAGAAATACTGTTGACGTGTGTGCACAAGAAGGGGTGAGTGTACATCTACAGATAACTGGGGAATTCGGGAAACGGTTTTCAGAAGATGATTACGACATCAATGTCTCGAGTACAAATCTTGATCTGAAGCACAGGGTGTCTCAAAAAGTGTATACACTGTTTAGAAGGTGATAGCTTTTCTTACAGTAAAGGTACTGAAGAAGTTAAAGGCTCTTACGAAAGCTTAAGAAAATAGAAATTCTCTGACATGAGCGGTTTCGGTTGCGCCATGCACTAGTATGAAATTGTGCATTTCATACTCAATTAATTGTGTTTTGCTTGAACACTTGTTCTAATTTCTTCCCAAAGTGTTTATTTTGATTGATTTGTGCTTTTTTCAAAAGGTAAAACTTAAAAAACACAGTGCGGCTTGCGAACAGTGCAGAACCCTCTGAAAATACAGATACTAGTTTGACGGTAACATTGCCGATACCGGAACTTTTGGAGATTTTTGAGACTCAAATGAAAAAGCAGAGTAACGACATTTCTGTGGCGTGCAAATAATCCAGACTGCCCCATGCCCGCCTAAAATCTTGCAGTTCGGACTCGATTGCATGTGCATGGGCCGAATGCTTGTTACAATTTTGTTACCACTTGGCCGCAGTAACCTGCGCTGTGCTTCTTTTATCCTTTAGAATTGACACCACAACTGGTTCCAAAAATGTGGGGCGTTCTAAAAACATAAGCACTATGTGAAACGTCATGCCATTGCTACTAGTGAAGCTTTTGAAGATGTTATGGATTCACATAAAGTCCTAGTGCACTGTCAAGTTCTAAAGGCTAAAAGAAGTACAGTAGAAGTTGATGCGGCCAATTAGTAGCAACATTGTAACAAGCATTCAGCCATGCACAATCAATCGAGTGTAGAATGCAAGGTTTTGGGCAGGGGCATGGCGCAATTTTGACTGTTTGCACGCCACAGAAATGTCGTTATCCTGCGTTTTTACTGGAGTCTTAACTACCTTCCAAAGCTTCACTAGCGGCAATATTATTACCTTTTAAATAATAGTGGCATTTTTTGATAGCCTGAATTTCGCAAGCCGTAGTGCATTTTTAAGTTTTAAACCTTAAAAGAAGCACAACCCATGCGATACGGCCACTTTATGGAGGCATTACAACAAGTATGCAAACGAAAAATCAATCGAGTCTGAAATGCAAGATTTCAGACGAATCCACGGCGCAGTCCATATTGCTTGTATGTCAGAAAACTTCTATTTTCTTATGCTTTTATATGAGCTCATAATTTCTTCATCTACACATCTTTGCCAGATGTGTAGATTATACCCTAATTGAGACCCTAATTTACTTATTCCAGTAGCATATAACTCCGGAGATCTAGAAGCCATGAATTCTTCGAGAGCAGATTCGCCCTTCGAGCTCGCCGTTTGCTAGTATCGTCATGCGCTCCTTCTACGCAACAAAAACGACCCGTTTGTGGAGCGAATTGTGACTTGTGACAAAAAATGAATTGTCTACGACAATCGACGTCGAAGTGCTCAATGGTTGGATATTGAGCACCTAAGCACATAAACACTGTCCAAAACCGAGTATGCACCAGGAAATGTTAGTGGTGACCGTTTGGTGATGTGCCACCGGTTTAATCCACTATAGCGTTCTCAAACCTGGTGAAACAATCACGGCGGAAAAGTACTGTCAGAAGCTGGACGAGGTACACAAGAAGCTCCAGCAAATCAACTCAGCGCTCAACTCAATCAACTCAGAAGGGGACCGATTCTTTTGGGCGACAACGCCCGGATGCACGTATCGATGATCATCAGGCAGAAGCTCCATTCTTTGGAATACAAAACACTCGACCATCCACTGTATTCGCCCAACGCATCGTCTGCAGACTACCATTTTTTCAAACATCCCGACGGCTTCCTTCGCGGAAATTCTTCAGGAACCGACATGATGCAGAATATGCTCTGGAAGAATTCCTCGCTTCTAGATCTCCGAAGTTCTAAGCTACTAAAATAAATAAATTAGTATCTAGTTGGCAAAGATGTGTAGATTGTAATGGTTTCATCTCGACTAATAAAATTGTTTAGGCCAAGATTTTTACATTTGAAGTTAGAGGTCAAAAAACGACAGAACTTAGGTAACGACCTAATAAATGCTTGACTTTGGCCTTTACCTACGATAATGCAAAGTGACGCTTCCATTTCTTTCACTACAACGAAGAAAACCTTAGTTTTGTTTGAGCTAAGTCCGGTATCGCTTCAAAGAGCTTTGGAACAGTAAGCGAGATTTGCTATAGCCTTCTTACACTGCGTGGTTATTAGATTAAGCTGTCTTGAAGCAGTGAAATAATCAGGCATGTCTGAAGATCATGAACACTTGGACACCCTTCTTAGGATTATTTATGTAGAAGAAATATTGAACTTTCAAGCTCTCTTTTTATGTTGTACGTTTGTGTTCCCTACCAGCAAAGGTGGCGTCAGTTCCCGTTTGACCCCTGTAAGTTTTTGGCGGGTTCTCCAAGAGGTGTAGGGTCTGTAGTTATCATTATGGAACACATCGCTTTTGCAATTGGCCAGCTCAGGGTGTTTTTTCTCGATTTTTCGTTCCGTTTCAACAGCTGACAACAGTACGTCTTCGAGTCAGTAGATCAACGCATGTGTTGATGCGTCTGAAGAGGTGGATTTCCTTTAAATCGTGAGGAACTCAAACACCCAGTTTGTTTGCAAAACCAAGCTGTTGTAAGTGCAGGTAAACGGTTGGCCTCGATACAACAAGCTTCTCTGCCATCTCTCGACTTGTCATTCGTTGGTTAGTTTCAAGTAACGCCTTGATCTTGTGGTCAGTAGTGATTTACGACCAGTATGTGCTGCATCTATAGTAGTTCGGTGTGTCGTTTGTAGTGCCACGCGGGACTTCACAGATTTATTGGCAGCAGGATTCAGGAGCAGAGCAGTCTGAATGCAGAGGAGAATAGGGTCCCTATACTAACTTCAGCCGGTTTGGTGGATTACCAATGGGGTGGCTTTACTACTCAGTGGAACAAAGGTTTATTCTCACGATTTTATAGTAGAACCCACAATAGTGGTACACGCATCGTATATATACACAGTTTCTGTGGGCGTAGCCACGATATGGCGACAATCTGGTCGCATTCGGTATCACAAGTGTAAACCTAAAGACGGTGCCGCACTCGAGCACCGCGGGAGATTACGTTCATGAGTGCCTACTTACGGTATCGCTAGGTTATGCCTGTGAATGATATTCAATGGTGCTTATCTTATATTGCTTAGCTAGGCATCCTAAGTCTTATCATTCAAGGCAAGATGTCCTATATTATTACAATAGACCAATACATAACATATGTAGATGTAAAGCCTGGTTGGGTATTCACAACACTGGGGCCGGCCCTTATGAGCGGTAGCGAAAAACTTGTTACTTACAAATGACTCTAAAAGAAATCTATTAACTAGTTAGTGTTACATCCAACTATCAATCGAGTTGCGTATTCACAACAATTATAAACAAATAGCTGCACATGAACATACTAAGACAGCAGGCGATACACAAACAAATATGATGAAACGGTCTACAGTTTCTGTCATCCTTATAGATTGCGTCAACGCTGCTCCGTTCCATTTTTCATCGTGCCGGTTGATTGCATGTAGTCAGTATTGTTAGCCTGGCTTCTTGCGTTCGAGATGTTCTCGCTGGAAGACGCAGCGTTTTTTACAGCTCGAGGTGGTTGTCGCCGAACCGTGCTTTCGGCAGGTTTTGGCATTCTCGTAACGTTCCTAGTGCCATTATTTGAATCAGCAATTGTTTGATCCAGCGTTTCCATGCTGGATTGAATTTCCAGCATGGAAACGCTGGATCAAATCGAATTCGAATTTAATCGGCCTCTGGATGATCTTTCCTGACGCGGTTTGTAGCATCGCACTTCTAATTTCGTTGTCTCTGCTGGTGACCAGGTCTAGTATTACTGCCATAGGCCACGAACCTCTTGGTTATTGAGAGTCGTCGTCCAGAAGCACTACGTCTCCAATTGTTGGAGACTGGTTGGACTTCCTAGAAGTCTTGCTCGCCATCTTGTGTCGATCCCTTAGTTCCATGAGATATTCGTTTTTCCAGATCGACCAAAACTTTTTAGTGATCTTTTCTGTCTCCCATATAGCCTGTTTAGCTGCTTTATGGGAAGAAAGTTCGGGATATGGTCGGAAGTCAGGATCTTCGTCGTCTTCGTTTAGCGTAAGCTGTGATGTTCCATGGCGTACATCTTTATAAACAAAGTCAATAGGGCGAAGAGTTTCAATCGGACAATCTCGATCACCAATTGTTGTTAACGGCCTTGAGTGAACAACACTTTCTATTTCGCATAGCGTTGTATGAAGTAACTCATCGGTAAGCTTTCGTCGTCCAACGGTTTTTTGAAACGATCGTTTGACGGTGCCTACCATCCGCTCCCAAACACCACCCATCCATGGAGATGATGGTGGTATAAAGGTCCAAAGGATGCGATAATCCGCTAAAAAAGAGGATAACGAAACATCTTCAACAGAATGGTTGCCGCTCGAAAGGCTTCCGTCAGTTGGAAATTTGTTCCATTGTCGTTGATTATCTTCCTGGAAACTCCTCTTCGAGCGATGAATCTCTTGAGGGCAAAGATAAAGTTCTTGGCTGACAAATCCATAGCCACTTCCAGATGTACGAGCCTTGTTACAAGGCAAGTGAACAGGGCGACGTATCGTTTGCAGTCCTCTCCAGAACTCGATTTCGTCGTAATTGGACCCAAAAAGTCCACTCCGGTTTATGAAAACGGAGGTGATTGGGTAACTCCTTCAGTTGGAAGAGGTCCCATACTGGGATACTTGTACGGAACTGCGTTAGCTTTTCTGCAAGTGGAGCAGTTTTTAAGCGTTCGCTTGCATAGAGTCCTGTCGAGCGGTATCCAAAACCGCCGTCTAATGTTGTACAGGAACTGATTTGACCCGCAGTGGGCCAGAGCCTTGTGCAGGTTTAGAGCGATGAGCGGTCCCAGCTTGCTTTGCTTAGGAATATGTATAGGATTGACCGTCGAGAAACGGAGATCGGCGTTCTGGAGTCTACCAAATCTCCTATATATTCCCTCGTTGTCAATTCTCACATTTAGCTGCGTGTTTTGCAGCAGTAATTCGGATTTGAAGATGGTTTGCTCTTGACGAATGATCAATTTTTCGGCAATAGTAACTTCTTCGGCTGATGATGACTCTGTCTGCTGTTCTTTTCTTAACAAGGGTAGACATCGACCCTTTGTTGCGTTACGAATAAATCGAGCGCAGTAAGCGACAATCCGAACCAACTCGGAGTAGCTGCTGAATTTCTCCGTTGGCCATATAAGAACTACGGTGTGTTCCTCTGTATTTGAAGCATATAATGCTGCTTCGTATTCTAAACCAGAGCTCTGCTGGCATAAATCCTCAGCTTTTTTGACAGGCCAAAGGTCGCTTGGTTGGTTAAGCCAAATTGGGCCACTACACCAACGATGTTTGGCTAGGTCATCTTTACTAACTCCTCGTGTGGCACAGTAGGCGACCTTCTCGTTCGTAGGCACATGGAAGAAGACTACTTGAGTGGATTCTCGAAGTCGTTTTGTAATAGCGCCTATTTTCTGGACGAGGGTGGAGACGATTGATGGCAACCGTCTGTTTCCTTGAACCCAGCATAGCGCGATAGTCGAATCGCTAAATACGTTGATCTGCTCGAACTTCGTGTCTATCCATTGAATAGTTGACTCAGCAAGGCTCAATCCGATGAAGATTGAGAGGAGCTCGAGCCTTGGTATCGTTTGTTCCTTGCTTATGGGACAATCTTGGATTTTGCCGTGAACAGCCGTGAGTCCTTCCTATTTCCGCATGATGTCGTCGTGACGTAGATGCTGCAAGCGTAAGCTCTTTTAGAACTATCTACGAATACAGATAACGTATGCTTTGTGGAATAATTCTTCTCCATAACCTTCCTAGGTAAGGTAATTTCGAAACCGTTTATTTCTGAATGGATGGTTTTCCATGTCGCTTCATCTTCGTCCGAAAGTGGTACGTCCCATCCATACTTTTTCTTACGCAGATCTTGAAGAAAGATCTTTGCTGGGATTAGAAGCGGCGTGAGTAGTCCAAGAGGGTAGAAGCAGTACCCATTGATTTGACTCAATACAGTACGTTTGGAGACCTTCACTGATTGCTTTTCAACGCACTTCAATGAGAGGGTGTCTCCTTTCGCGTTCCATTGAATTCCAAGCACCTTGATGTCGGTGGATGCGGCTCGATCGAAGTTGGGAATCGTCTTCTTGACATAGGCGGAATTAGACAGATAGTCTCGTAAGTTCATCTCTACTGATGAAAATAACGTCTTCGATTTGGCGTTTTTGTGAAGTAGATCATCCGCATTATTTCCTTCCAGAAACACATTGTCTACGTACAAAGAGCTGGATAACTCTTGAGAGATTTCTGAGCGCGATGCTTCAATGCGCTTTAGTATGCACTGATTCAGAATTGCAGGGCTGGCATTTATGCCAAAGGGTACTCTGCAAAATCTAGGGTGTGTCAGATTACTTCCTGTTGCAGGCAGTGAAATATCTTTCACCCATAGGAATCTCGTAACATCTCGGTGATTGGCAGGTAGCCTGATTTGCAAAAAGGCTTTTTATATCTGCTACCATTGTGTAGAGATGCGTACGGAATTTCAGAAGCACCTCGTGGATCAGTGGTGTTAGGGAATGTCCTTCGTAGATGACATCATTCAGGCTGAGCTCATCTCTTGCGTGAGAAGAAGCATTAAACACCATTCGTAGCTTAGTGGATTTCGACGGTGTCCACACATTTCTGTGTGGGAGGTAGAAAGTTGCGAGCCTGTCGTCCTCTTCCTTAGCTTCCTCAATGATACCATCCTGCAGGTAGCTCGTAAGCGTGTCGTTATAGAGATTGAATTTCTCTTTGTCTCCTTGTAGTGTGCGCAGCAAATTCTGCAGTCGACGAATTGCGACGTTGAAGTTGTCCTTGAGGTTTCTCACCTCGTCCGTGAAAGGAAATCCGGCAGTGATTCTTCCGCTTTCGATTGTAATGGTTTTCCTGTAGCTATCCATAAACTTGACTATAGAAGCTTCATCGGTATCGCTGTCTGTGTTAATTCCCAGCGATTCGAGTTCATACAGATGCTTTATGTTCTCTTTGTAGTCGTCTTTAGCTGTCAGCGACGGCGTTGCGATAATCGGAGAACCGCATTCAGAAGTGCTATTCTTTGTCATAATAGCGGTTTTATCACTAGCACCGGAGATTGTGTAGCCAAAGATCGTTGGCGTTAAAATCAATCCAGATGGCAGCTTGATAACTGAGGTTTCGTGGTCGATAACCTTGTTGAGGAGATCCTGCTCAATGATAATGTCTGGCGACCCTTCGCGAGAAAATAGTCCTTGTTGGGCTACAGTGATTTTCTCCTTCTTGATGAAATATTTGTCTGTTCTGGATAACTCCGCAGTCTTCGTTTTAGACGTCAGTTTATCCTTTGTGAAGACTGGCAGGCTATGTAGTTTTGCGGAGTCGTGATTGCCCTTCAGCGTAACACGAAGCTCGTTGGAATTGAAGGTTTCCTGTAGCTCTCCCATTCCAGTAGTTGTGAACGAGGTTGAGCTTATTATTGGAAGACCTAGCAATCTTTCAAATCTTGTTTTGATAAAGCTTCTTTGAGCACCCGAATCAAGCAGCATTGTAACTGATTCGTACTTTGATTCTGTTTCGTTGAATATGAGTGCTGAAGCCATTTGTAGCACATACTGTTTCCGTAGCGGTGGTTGTGGCACAGAGTTGTTTAGAGCTTGAACTCGACCGTTATCCCGGGAATAATTGCTATTTCTCTACTGCTGATTCTTGAAGCGGTTGAGTTGCCGCGGTAGAGAAGACGTTTGTGGTCGCTGAGAAGCTGAACTTTGCGGTTGGTTTTGCCTCCTTTCGGCTTGACCTGTTCTACCGCTGCTCCCAATACATAGAGACGAATGGTGATCCTCGTTGCATTTTGGACATTTCCCAACGGGTGTACAGAATTTCGAGCTGTGGGACCGATCGAAGCACTTCCAGCATACTCCTTGTCGTCTAGCTTCCATTTGTCCTGCTTCAGTTGTTGGAAATTTGTCGCAATACTGAGGAGGATGGGATCCTCCACACAAGCAGATCCTTCGTTTGGCGACATGCTTCGTTTGTTGAGGGGTGATGTGTGACCTCACGAAGTTGTTTGATCTGTGATTGTCGGTTCCAAACAAGGTCCTCGTTGTGAGTTCGGTCGTTTCTTGTAGCGCGATGATATCGTCAATCGCGTCCATGATGTCGCTTATTTCGAACGGAATGTTGGCATTCCTCTCCTTTTGTATCACTGTACTGCAAATGTGTTCCGTAAATTTCGATAAAATTAAACGGCGCCATACTCTGTTTGCGTTAAGTGATACTCCAGTTTGCTCCAGATGTACGACTCGTGAAGAAATTGATGACAGTGTCTCACGACAGCTCTTGGCGCTATCATTAACTCGAGGTATGTGCTCGATTTCGCTGATGAAAATATCCGCAGCGCTATCGTACTGTTTCTTCAAGATATTCACTGCTACGCTGTATTTTTCTCCAATAACTGGAATGCTGTTGAATGAAGCTGCTGCTTTTCCTTTGAGCGCTTGCTTCAAGAATGGGAATTTGTCTTGGTCAGAGAGGTCAACGTCGTCATGTATCAACGACTGGAAGACTGACCAGAAGGTGGTAAATTTCCTGAAGTCTCCTTAGAATATTGGGACTTCGAGTAGTGGACGTCTGATACGCTGGCTGCGATTGCCTGGTGGTAGTAGGCGTCTTTCTTGATCGTTTGTACCGTCATTTTGACTTCTAGTAGCCTGGTGACTGACACTAAAAGCTACATCCGCTGTGAGGGTGGCTTGCTGCGCCAATTCCTCTAAACGGAATTCTATTTTGTTGAGCCATTGAACTGTTTGGATGTCCAGTCTATACGCATCATCTTCTAAATGCTTGTTTAGGTCCATCATTAGCTTTTCCTGCTCTTTTTGGTCGGCTCGTCTATCGATCCTTTCGATCGCTTCCTTGACGTATTTGTCCAATAACTGCTTGACTTGGGATATTCCTCGTGAGAGGTAGTTCAAGTCTGCAGTCTTTCTTCTGACATACTCCTCGCATTGTGCCTTCTCCGATGGAAATTCGTATGGGTTTCGGAGTTCTTCGATCTGAGCATCGTTGGATCGAAGAAGCTTACATGCGGTGGAGATCTTCGTCTTCAAGGCTTGAACATCGGCCATTTCTATCACGTTTTGGTGAATTTATCACAAATATCTAGGATTTTGTGATGTCTAAAATTCACCCGCTATTTGAAATGATTCGAGTAGTCCTGTGCTCGAAGGTTTTCCTGCCACGCGGGTCTTTTTCTTCTTTCTTAGGATCCTCGGTGAGAATTCGCTAAGGAATTTAGAATTTCCTTCCGGTTCCTCTGTAGAGGACTCGCGAAGAAGGTATTCTTTCGACTTCCTTTCCTTGATCGGAATGGAAATTCGTTCGCTTTCTGGTTTTTCCAAAGAGAACTCGCAAAGAAAGCTTTTTTATTTTCCTGGTTCCTCGTGAGAGGACTCGCAAAGGAAAATTTAGAATTGTCGGCTGCTTCTCACGAAGAGAACTAGCACAGCTGACAATCAAGTCCTGGTTTCTACGAGGAGAACTCGCGAAGGACTTAGGGTTGCTTTCTGGTTTCTCCGAAGAGAACTCGCAAAGAAAGCTAATAAAAACCCGTCTGTTTCTCACTGACGAGAACTAGCGCAGACTTGGGTTTTTTCCACGGTCGATGCACCAATTTGGTGGATTACCAATAGGGTGGCTTTACTATTCAGTTGAACAAAGGTTTATTCTCACGATTTTATAGTAGAACCCACAATAGTGGTACACGCATCGTATATATACACAGTTTCTGTGGGCGTAGCCACGATATGGCGACATTCTGGTCGCAATCGGTATCACAAGTGTAAACCTAAAAGACGGTGCCGCACTCGAGCACCGCGGGAGATTACGTTCATGAGTGCCTACTTACGATATCGCTAAGTTCTGCCTGTATGATATTCAATGGTGCTTATCTTATATTGCTTAGCTAGGCATCTTAAGTCTTATCATTCAAGGCAAGATGTCCTATATTATTACAATAGACCAATTCATAACATATATAGATGTAAAGCCTGGTTGGGTATTCACAACAGCCGGCTATTTATACAGTTTTTGGATGTAGTGCTCGTGAGAAAGTTGACATAGATAGTGGTAAAGTGCGAGAGGCCTAAGAAACGAATGATGCACTTCGGATGAGAATTCCCAAGCTTGTCATGGGAAGGAGACAAGATAGAAGAGACGCGGACAGAAAAGGAGTGGGAAGCCAGAATTCAAAAACATTTCAAATACATTGCGACTTCAAAATACAGTTCAGGCAAGGATTCAAAGAGATGATGTAGTGACAAAGTCACTATAGCATTCGCACATTAGAATTTCCAGAGCGAAACCGAGCAAACCAGCGCTGACACCGGCATTCGGTAAGGCAGCCCTCAACAAGCTTCACGTAATTTCTTCCGAGCTTGCACAATATTTTTGCCTTTTCGGAAGTAAAACAATAAAATATGCCGATAATGCTCTCGTTGGTTGTCCATTTTCAACTTTATTTTTTTACCAAACTGTGTTCACTAAGTCTCTCAGTCTCTCATAAAAGATAGGAAAAGGTCAATCCCTATCCTTTGAAATGGTATTTAGAAACGAAAGCCACAGTCACTACTACATAAAAATGTTCAGTTCACGCCATCTATGAAAAAAACGACATTAATTGTCGAACAACCTAATACAATCAAATGACATTGCTGTCTGGCATAGCTGTTATTGAAGAGATTCATTCATTCGAGTCGTGGTTTTAGAGAACTGTGGATCTATGTAGATGTTTACTACAGCCATTCTCTTGAAATTACTTGTTTATGATATCTTTTCTAGGCGACTTCGTGAAGATCTCATTATTGTAAGGCAAGAGAGATACTTTGAATGAGCAAGGTACACCTACCACATTTAGAGTTGAGCCGCCTCAATACCAAATGTGGGAGAACGGCGAACCCTGCACCTGTGATACGTACGAAGGATCATACTGCAACGACGATTTCCTTTGCGTGATCGAATCAGAGTGAGCTCTCGAAACTGCAAAAGACAGAGCTTCTCACATTGCAGCTTACGATCAAGAATAAATTCCTGAAATGGAATTTTAACAACAAATAGCTACCGATTTTACAGTTTGTTTGCCGCTAGATATTATCACATAAGCACTATAAACACGTCATTGCGAAGTCTCTTAAACAGGTCACACAATTCAAGTCCGCAACTTTCCCATACCGAACTAAATTTTCTTCTAATTTTATTTTGCAGGACCATTCACTTTTTCTTCTAATTTTCCTCAACTTTATCTGGTATCGGCTATAACACTTTTATTCTTCCGTGAAACGGAGCTGAATTCAGGCTGCAAGATGAATAGAGATATACTGCGCTTCGAATTTTTTACGTCAATTGTGTGGTCGATTGTGCAGTCAGATTGAAAACGTTGAACACACTGTAGTGCAAGATTAGGTGACTATCGGTTTCAGAATGCGGAACATGGCACAGTTAGCTACTCGAACTCTAAGTCATATCATCCGGAACAAGGATGACGTCGTCGGTGTCACCGCTAGTCGTTGCCTCTGTTCGATTGATTCTGTCGGTTCTATTATTCAAATCAGTTTCTTTAAGCCTCAATTGGCTAGTATTGAGGTTTCAAGCTGCCACAACGATGTTTTGCTGCGATCAAAACTTCTAGCGCCAGGCGGGACTCGAACCCGCACCTCCCTCTGACCGGGAAGGAATGCTCTACGGTTCTAATATTGCTTTGTATTCGGCCATGACGTGACCATTCACATTAGGTTGAGCCATGAATTTTGCAACATTCTTTTTTTTCGGATCCAAAGTAAACGCGCTGAAGTGTTATATTCTGTTTGAAAGTTTGTTTCCTAGCAATCATTGTGAGTTAATAATCGTTAGTTTTTTTTTGCTTTGTAGAAAAGTTTTTTTGACTAGAACGATGATCACTCAAAGTGAAAAAGTGTGTGATTTCGTTTTCAATTAGTTCAAGCTCGGCAGCGACCCAGGGGCGGGGTCAAGCACATTTACGAAGTCACCGCCAAGTCCACTCCTAACCGAATAAACTATTAGAGATGGTATCAGAAGTTCCCTACTGTTCCCAGAAGGGCAACAAAGACAAACTACTCCCGGGATGATCAACTGCTGTAAACAATGGGCGTCTGCGCAAATCCATCAAGTCGAATTCTTCTTAAACCACACCTGAATTGACCGCTGATCTCTACACCCCTTAATGAACATCGCTCGTCAGCTGCAGAAGACTAGAAGATCGCCAAAATCGCCGACGATACTGCCTCATGCGTTGACGGAAACCCAAGTGAATCGTCGTCGGACTGACGGGAGTTCCGGCACTGGTTAAAGCGAGGGAGCCTTGATCGAATCATTACCACCGATGAAAAGCGGGTGCTTCACCACAACTGCAAAGCCGGAAAGCAATAGCTGGAACGCAACGAGCTGGGGGTTTTGACGCCAAAGCCAGAGCTCCACCGGAAGGAGGTCTTACTGTGCGTTTGGTGGATGTGTGGTGGTCCAGTGCACTGGGAGCTGTTCCACGTAGTCAAACCATATTCGGCGCTCGCTTCTACCAACAACTCGACCAGATCCAGTAAAAATTAGGTGAGAAGGAAGTCGATAGGACCTAATGCTTCATCCACTAAGGCAACGGCCGACAGCTTACTTCACTTCAGACGGTGGCAAAAATATAAGAATTATGCTGGACCAAAATCAAACAAATAACGAACACCCCGGACATTGTGCCGTCTGAGTGCCATCTGCTTCGGGCGATTGATCACTTCCTCCATGGTAGGCGCTTCGCCGAAGCCGATGAGGTCACGGCGGGGGTTCAAGACTTCTTCAGGTCGAAACTGACCAAATTCTACAGAGATGTAATCAGTTCAGTACATGAAAAGCGGAACAAACTTATTGAGAATAACAGCAATTACTTCGTTTAGATCGATCATTTTTCTTTTGTGGTATAATCTTATTTCTGCTGGAAGACAATTTTTGTTTAAAAATTTATGACTCAATCTAATACTCCCTGAATACATCGGCTATAATGGGAATTAGGGCCGCAGGAAACACAACTGGCCCTCTTGTCTGTTCACTCTTGAAGAATATGCAGTGTTAAGGTCAAATTGTGTTTACTGATGTGATTATCTTCAAGAGATGAGTGCTCTCCGTGTGTGAAAGCAACGATTTGTAGTTTCAACTACTTGTAGCTGATTATAATGTTTTTAACGCAGCATGACTATGTATAAATAATATTAAATATTAGAAATATTAAAATTGAAAACAAAAATACCTAAGAAGGTTCGTTTCGCCACATTATTCTTCATACGAACCTTATTTTATGTTGTAGCACCTCCCCTGTGGCTCATCAGTGAAGAGGGGGAGATGCTACAAACTAAATAAGTGTTGATTAAACTCACGTATGTTTGTTCCTTCCTCCAGTACCGCTCACAGTGAGCGTATGCCAAAATAGAAACTACACAGTTGTGTATATCATTAACATATTGATATTATTGTTACGATTAATGTGCATTCAGTGTTGATTGTTGGTGTATTGGGGTAGTTTAAACATGATATAATTAATATTAGGAATTGAGAGGATATAGAACTTAAAAAGTAGTAAAGTATGTTTTGGAATAATTATTTAATGTTTTTAATAAAATTAATCATTTTATTATTCACATTATTATCTATTAAGTTATATTTATAAAAAATTTGTTGGTTTTTGTAAATACATTTTAATATGCTCTTAACTATAAAATTTTTGGTAAAACCATTATGTATAAATATATCATAAAGTTCTTTTATTTTATTATTAAAATATTCTAGTTGGGAACATGTTTTTGCAACCCTTAAAGTTTCTGTATAAATAGTATTACTTTTTATATTAATTGAGATTTCCGAATCCCTGTGCGGGAATCTATTAACTTTAAAATTAAAAGAATCTGTTTTATTATATAAATTAGTAATTATTTTGTTGTCAATTATTTTTATAGTCATGTCTAAATAATTACATTTATATTCATTTTCATGTGTCTTTTTTAAAGCAATTACATTATTATAAATTAGATTTAAAGTATTGTCAATAAATTCTTCATTATAATTATGAATTATAAGTAGATCGTCCATATATCTAAATGGTTTAAATAATTGATTACCATTTATAATGGTATTCTTAGAATATTCATATTCAAACATCGACATTGTAAGATCTGCTAATAGTGGACTAAAATTGTGGAACGCCTATGTTTTGTTTGTATATCTTATTAATAAATATACAGTAACTGTTTATTAGTAAATAATTAACTAAATATAGAATATCTGTAATATTATAATATCTGTATTTATAGTTATCTTTAATATTATCTGTATAGAAGGTTTTATACCCATTACTAGCTATATAATGCTTTCCTGCATTTTTAAAACATATATTCAGAAGATTTTTGATATTTTCTATTATGACATTATGTGGTATATTTGTGAACATATCTGTAAAATCCGCTGAGTATAATTTGATTTTATCATTTTTAATATTATCTAGTTCATGTGTTATATTACAATTATTAATAGCCCAATATGTTTTAATTGTTCTACAGTTGTTATTTATAATATTAGAGTAATTGATAAAATGATTTTTAAAATGTGTAAATAAGTTGCAGAGTTCTAACGCTAAAGATTTTATACTACTATTATAGGCTCCTGTAATAAATCTGAATTTAATAGGATTTTTGTGTAGTTTAGGTAAAGAATAAATTATTGGTAAACTACCTTCAGTATTATTATTGTTTAGTTTATTTTGAAGAAGGAAATTTCTATGTTTGTTTATAATAGATGTAATGTTTTCGTTATTTATATTAACATAAGTATTACTTGTGTTAGTGTTTATTAATGTATTGTTTATAATATTATAAGTAACTCCCATCTCTTTCATTAAATTAAGTAAATAAAATTTTTTGCAGATGATTCCATAATTGTTATTAGCTTTATCTAAAGGGCAAAAAATAAATTTCTTTTGTAGTAACCGAATAGTTTTATAAGGAGTGTAAACTTTTTTGTTTAGATTATTTTCAGTAAGTAAAGGTTTAATTTTATCTCTGTATTGTTGTTTAAAGAAATTATTTAAAATTTCTAATCTTGTATGTGGTATTTTATAATATTTTTTTATAAATTCTATTATTTTATTAATTGTTTCAATGTATGTATTATAAATATTAACTCTATCATATCTTAATTTTGGTCTGTATTTTGTACCTTTTGATAAAATTTTAATTAACTGTTTATTTTCTATAACACTTATATCGCCTGTAATAATGTGTTTATGAAAGGAATCTATGTATAAATTATATTTATCTTGATTTTGATTACATATACAGTCATTATTTATAATATTAATACATTCTTCTAAATTTAAATTTTTAAGGAATTTATTATAGTTAAAGATGACATTGGATATGGGACGTTTGTAGTTATATACAACTTTAAACGGTATAAATTCTTTTCTACAATTATCATTTATAAGTTGTTTGACTTGGATGTTGTTAAATATTTTATTAAAATTTATTCTGTCAAAGATATTACCCTTGTATTCCATATTTATTAATTTAAATGTTTTTGTATTTGATATCCTTTCTTTATTTTCCGGTTTATATTTAATATGTGTTAGTAAACATAATACAACATATTTAGTTTCTTGTCTAATGTTATCAAGAAATGAGGGATTTAGACTAAGATTTATGAGTTTATGTTGTTCTTGTTTATTTAATTTTTTAACTTGTTCATAAATTTTGGCTATAGGTAAACTATTATTGTTATTATCTGCAATGTATTGTATAAAATTGCTAATTTTATTTTGTTTTTTATTTTTAATTCTTTTTTTGTTTCCTCTGTTATTTCTATCTTTAATTATTCGAAGTGAAAAGAAAGGGTGATTTGATTTATAATTAAGTGGGTTGTTAATGTTAGATATATTACCATAGTTTTTTATATTATCATTTAATCCAAACGGACAAGCACAATTAAGTAGTTTAATCCAAAAGAGTTCTTTTTTAAATAAAATTGATTTGTTTGAATTTTCTTCTAGCGAGTCTAAAATTGTGAATTTTAAATTTGATTTACAATTATGGAAGTGTTGATAAAGAGGAGTGAATTTCTTTTTATTATTAATAAAATATAAGTGTTCTCTTATTCTATCTTTCAAACTTCTCGTCGTAACTCCAACATATTGCATTTTACAGGAAACACAATTAATACAATATACAACATTTTGTGTTTTGCAGTTAGTTGTTTCTTTTTTATAGGTGTTAATACGAAAATTAGTAACAGTTGATGTAATAAAATGTTCATAATTGATTATTTTACAGTAAGTGCATTTATCGTTACATATAGACCCTTTGTTGTTATTACCGAAATTTCTAATTGTATATTGTTTGCTCTCGTTTTTATATTTAATAAATGTTAAACAGTCATAATAGTTAGCTATGTTATTAGTGATTTCGTCTTTAGACCTTATATCAAAGTACCTGTATGTATAAATAAATATAAATGTATAAAGGAGAGTGCTCTAGCATTTCTAGACAGATTGGCAGAGTTGGAAAGGTTCTTTTTGGTGATAGACTATGATTTCTTCAAGCACAGCCGCTGAGACTGTGAAGAGCTGATTAAGCGTTAGAGAGATCTTTTGGTTTTCTCATCAAGCTACACATTTTGTTTAAAAATACATGCGCATCCCAACATAAGGGTGTTTGCTGAAGGGTGCTGAAGGTGAGAATGCTGAGTTCGATCAAACAGTGTTGTAGAACATTCTCACCCGGTCAGCAGCAAGTGCGGGTTCGAGCCCTACCTGGGACTAGAGTTTTGATCGCAACGAAACGACATGCGCTTTAGCTTTTTTGAACCCATACATATTTGTGTGAACTTATTAGCATCCTGCATTCTTATTGCGTTTCGAAGACGATAACGTTCTATAAAAAACACCTATATCTTTTCAATAAGGTGGGAAATACAGTACGGAGACCTCGCTCAAACTAAACCTCAACTCCCATAGATGCTGAGGTTGTCACAGCCCCAAAAATTGCTTGGTGACTTTTTTGATATATTCCAGGAGTGTTCGCTTTCTAGAGTTGGCAACTTTTAACGACTACTAATTTTTAAGACGAAAACAAAATTTCTGCTGTAGCAGAAAAATGATCTTAAAAATGTCGTCGTCAACGTGAAGAGAGAGAAAGAAGAGGCTGGAGCGGTCACCGAAGCCCTGCTCACTCGTTTATTTCTACTCAGTGCATCAGAGTCCTTCGAGAGCTGCATAGTGGATTCACAATCATGATCTCACCATTCTACAACGACGTCGTCATCAGCGTGAAGTGAGGGGTTCGGCGGGGGATACCATATCCCGAAGCTCTTCAGCGCCACCCTCGAAGACGTTATGCGCGAACTAGAATGGGAAGACAGGTCGACGGCCGGCAACTACACCATCTTCGCTTCGCTGACGACATCGTGCTCATAACACCGAGCATCAGCAAGGCGGAGCGAATGCTGGCCGACTTCGATCGTGTATGTGGGAACGTTGGAGTGCAGCTGAATCTTACGAAAACGATGTTCATGAGGAACGGACAAGTTTCTGATGCCCCATTCTCGCTCAACGGAACGAACATCTCCGAATGCTCCAGCTATGTGTATCTGGGTCGCGAAGTCAATACATATGGCAAACGACCTAGCGCCGGAGCTGAGCAGGAGGAAACGAGCGGCTTGGGGAGCTTTCAAGAGCGTCGAAGAAGTCGCGAAGAATACGAAGAATGTCCGACTCCGTGCCCACCTATTCGACTCCACTGTTCTTCCTGTCCTAACATACGCCTCAGAGACCTGGGCTATACGAAAACAGGATGAACACGCGATCAGCGTCGAGCAGCGTGGAATCGAGAGGACGATGCTCGAAGTGACTCGACTCACGCAAGTGATAGAAGGCCTCCGGAGTTCCGAGCTTCGTCGTCGTTCGAAATTCAGAGACGCTGTCGGGTGGGCCAAATCGTAGAAAAGTGGGTTGGCCGGCTACGTAATGCGTTTGACTGTTTTAGACGTGAGCTTCATCCATCGGATCCCATGGGATTTGAAGAGAACAACATAACGCTCACCGCCATCGGACTTCTTACAAAGAGAGCCTCCAAACTTGCAATGAGCTTTTGCGACGCAGTTTTCACGTAAGGTCTCGTGTGCGGAGTCCAAACCCATAATTGAATCGTTCTGAATGCTCCTCAGTGGTCGAAAAAAGAAAACATGATCCTGAAGCTCTCCACAGACTCCACACACGGAACCCTACATCCTGTGAAAATTCCATCGCAAAAGTTCATCGCAATTTTGGAGGCTCTCCTTGTTAGATTCGTCTGAATCCCTGGATGCACTGAGCTATATATATGACGCTCCTTGTTCTCCTCAAGTGAGGAGTATCCGCTAGAGCACACCGGTACACAACAGCGACAAATGGAAACGTTGCTGGTGCCCACTCAGCTAGGTGAACACTTCTTTGTGTTAAGTTTCTTTATGGTTGGTAAGACTTCTTCGTGAACAAAATTATGACTCTCTTCATGTCACTGAAGCGACGGTTGACGATTTCTTGGGCTACTCTGACACGACAAAGAGACGTTATTCGAAAAATGCGAAAATTGATGCGATCACGAGTGATACAGGGGAAAATTTGACCTTTCACATAGCAACGCAGAAATTGTTGTTGGGTTATATTTTTACAGCAAAAATCCATCTATTGTTGACAACTACTGTACCGAAACGTATCGGTGGTTCGAAGTAAGTTCTTGACTAGCTGTTTTATGTTACAGATAAATAAGGGTGTGAGAGGAGGGGGGTGGCACCTCATAACGATGAATTTTTCTTGCTTTTTTATACAAGACCTACATCATTCTAGCACAATCCTAGTGTGGGGGTGTGTTTTCAGTAGGAAAGCGACAAAGTGTATCCTGCCGCCTCTCTACAATACCACTCAAATTCTTTGCAAAAAAGACGCTTTGCGGCGGATTAATCCATCGCAAAGCGTCGCATTGCCATAACTCTTTTTAAAGTTATTTGTTTAAAATCTAATTAACACCATTAGAAGCCCCGTCTCATTTTCAATCCAACGTCTAAACATCATCTAAAACGATTGCACAATGACCTAGTTATGAAGCTTTTGCTTCCTCGGCTCCGTTAATTGATTTACGACCCCTCCGAGATCCCCAGTGGCATGTCCTTAAGGCTTTTCGTTGACGAGATTCATCGAAACTCAGAAATCTACTATTGTTTTAGCAGATCTGTATTTATTACGCATCAAGCGTCATTGTGGTGTTAAATAGTGCCATGTTTGAATAACATAGGGCCGATTTCAGAAAAGCGCAAACGCGCGGAAACCTAAGATTCAGTTAAGAATTACCCGACTAGTAGCCCGCTACAGAAGACAGTATTCTACTACATTATTGTTTGAACGATGGTCTTTATAAAACGTTTAGAATGACTTTAAGAAATAGACAGAATCAACTAGATTTTCTTTTTTCCAACAAGGGATTGGTCCAATCTCAATATGCGGCGTAGGATTTCTCCTATCTTTAAACTTCGGTTGCTCCTGTACAGGATAAGTACGAAAGCCGTGTTTTTTGTGGTCTACAGTATGCCACAAGCACATTTGAATCTAGAAAGAGCGAAAAGATTTTGGTCGTTCAAAGTAGATTTCTATGCAGCCAAAGTTTGACAAAAAACAACAGAAAATTTCGTTTCAGTCGCTTACCTCTTTATGGAAGAGTTTATTCGAAAAATCAACTAGATAGCATTTCCCAGCTCGTTGCGAGCTTTCCACAGATTTAATATTGTCCATATTCAGACTGAAAACCGATTTCATCTCTTCGGCCGCCGAAACAAGATTGGGGCTGCGCTTCGGCCCGAGTGCGGACACGGCGGCGGGCCGCTCGCTGCCCCTGCAACCTCCCGCGGCGCTCCACAGGAAGTGTGAATACTGCACATAGGCGATAAAAGCCTATAAAAGCCTATAAGACTTACGTTAGGTCGATACTTGAGTATGGAACAACAATTTTTCCTCCAGCTAAGAAGAAAAACATACCTAGACTTGAGAACGTCCAGAATAGCCTCACTACAACACTATTCATCCGGAAATGTGGGTTTGATTACCATGCTATTCACAAAAGTGAAGCAAGACACTTGGTCTACATAAAAACACTTTTAAAAAAACGTAGAATATACAAAATCGTAATGGTTTACAGCATTCCTTAGTTCCTCTAACAAGTTAGGTGAAGCGCAATATGTTTCCTTTAGAATTGATAAACGTGTCTTCTTCATGTTGAGACCACCTAGAACCCGAGGTGGAGGACAGAAACTTTCATTAAATACTGCAAAGTCCTAGATTCGGCGTAATTTTTTGTTAATAAAGCAGGTTCGGATTATATGAAACTGGGAAAAAATTCAGCCATTCCATACAAGCTGAATTCATTTCATTGAGAGTGCAAGTCGATTCATAAATACTTCTAGGACAACATGATTTTGCGTCAAAGCCCCTCTTGGATTAATCTCCCTTTTATTCTTCATTCATCTTTGGGTATCTGTCATTACATGTATTTTCTAATTATTCTTTTAGGTTGGAAAAAAGTCTTTTCGTTTTTTTAAAGATTTATTACTTCACAACTACAAAGGCAAATCAATTGAGATAATCTCCATTTTGTTCCACTACACGTCTCCAAAGACTGGGTACTTTTCTAACTGCTCTCGCGTAAAAGACTCCAGATCTGAAGTCGAACCATTGCTGAATCTAATTTTTGAAGTCTTCCTCCGTTTCAAAATATTTCTCTCCAATTTCTTGCTTGAGAGCATGGAAGAGACGGTAGTCGGTAGGGGCGAGGTCAGGGCTATACGGTGGATGTGCCATTACCTCCCAGCCCAGCTCCTTTATTGTTTCTCATGTGAGTCTTGCAGCATGTGGTTTTGCATTGTCATGCAGGATGATCACCTTTGACTTCTCAGGCTTCTTTTCCTGGAGAACTGCGGCGAATTTGTGGAGTTGGCCACTGCATGTGGCAGCAGTAGGTGTCTCTCCACTTCTGAGAGTTTCCCAGTAAATCATTCCCCCGATATCCCACCAAACACTCAAGAGTATTTCTGTCAGTATATTTGTGCCACACGAGGTTTTTAGGTGGACAAATTTATTCAGCTGGGCCTGACGTTTCGACGTTCCGTCGTCTTCAGAGGCCAATGTCCACCGTTGAGGGTATATGTTCCCTTGTGACCAGTAGAGGCGAACATATGCCCTCAACGGTGGACATTGGCATCTGAAGACGACGGAACGTCGAAACGTCAGGCCCTGCTGAATAAATTTGTCTACCTAAAAACCTCGTGTGGCACAAATATACTAACAGAAATAACTTACAATGCCGAGGTTTCAAAAAAGAGAGAAGTTGGGAGCTACTCAAGAGAATCTTCCATTCCTGAACACTGTGCTTGAGATCAGGCTTAGGTTTCTCTCATTTTTGTACGCATTGTCTTTTTCTTCGGAAGTTGGCATACAGAACCCTTGACTCATCGCCTGTCACAATCCACGGCAGAAACGACTTTCTTTCTTATCTGGACAGAAGAGAAGCACTGATGGAGAGCCGTTGACCATTCTGAGTGTCTGACAGGGCATGTGGAATCCAAGCTCCAAATTCCCATGCAAAGCCAAGACCCTTCAGATGGATTCCCACGATCCTATGAGACACTTCGAGCTTCTCTGTCAGTTAACGTGTCGTCCGCCTACTGTCGGTACGAAGAAGATGGAGTAGCTTAGTGTCGTCCAATTCAGTTGGCCATCCTGACCTTGCTTTGTCCTCAAGTGAATAATCTCTCTTTAAAAACTTTCCGAAGCACTCATAACAGGTGTGATGAGTAGTAGATCCCAAGTCATATGTATCGTTAATCTGGTCGGCTGCCTGACGTGATAGAGATTCTTCAACGAATTCGTGAGAAACGACGTGCCGAAAATGGCCATGAGCTAGATCTGGCATTGAGTCCTGATAGGATGGATAACGAAGCACAAGAAAGGTCTTGACCTATCTCCGCGTGCCAGTGGTAGACAGGAGTGATAAGATTACGATATCAGCAACCAATACTAGTACCATATACCAATAAAATAATAATACTAATATCAATATGACTTAGTGCTTTTACAAGGAGAACGGGAAAAAAGTTTCGAAGTGTTAAGAGACTTTTTCCAACCTAATACTTTGGCATCTTTCTTTTGCCAGCTCATATGAATTGTTGTTCTATACTGTCTCTAACGGCATTGTAACTTCACATTGATTCTAGCCCTGTAATAAATAAATAAATAAGTTTGTAAGTTAAATACTCGAGCAAGTCGAAGATCAATGCAACGACAGGTAATAAAGGAGAAAATTTGTCTTCTCATTTAACAACCGAAAAATTGTTGCAGGATGGTATTTTAAGAGCAAAACGCATATATGCTTGCCCACTACTCCGCGAGTTCGTTCTCGACGATCTGTCGGACAACGAGCCGAATCGAATGCGTTCGGCGCTGGCATGACGTGGCGACACCGCGATTGTATCGCAGTGGTCGGCGGGGTGCCGCTGCTCGGTCGAACGTTATTCAGAGGTCCAGTCACTGCAAATAGACAGCTTCTACTCGCTGTACTCGCGCACGTCATGGACCGCGTGGTAGGTCTTCCGTTGCATTTTGCGTCGTAATTCCCTTCGTGGTCGCCTTCCTTTACTAAATGGGTTCCATACACATAGATGTTGGGATCGCATGAACTATTTGACTCAATCCGGGATCGATTCGACCGCATTTAGGCCCGAAGGACTGCTTTACTCAATCCGTTTCGGGATGCGCCACGCATTCTACTTCTACGGGATGTCGTGGAGGCGATATGAATGCGTATTTGGCCGTGTAATGTCTTGCAGTGGCCAGCCGACGAACAAGTCAGCGTTGTATCCTTCCCATACAAGTCTGGTACCAATTCACGACCACAGGGGAATGCAAGGCTTGGTTGGCCTGGGCGGGAAATCCGAAGCAGGAACCTAGTATTGGCTCCACGCGAAAGCCCCTCCTTAGACTGCGGTTCAAGTGCCATCGTGACGCTACGGCTCGTTATTGGGCTACTTTTTGGAAATTCTGTGGATACCGGTAAATTTCTGAACGGAGGTGTACATATACTACTTTCGATTAGATAGAACTTCGAACGATACAATTTTATGGAGTGAGAAGTAACGTATGATTGGGTTTAGGAATCGCGTCATCAGAAGCAAAACGCTCCCCGATCTGCCTGGCATTTGCTAACATAATGCTCCTATTGTCAATCCTTCAGCCGCTCTCCCCGCCGCCCGTACCCATGTGCGGTGATTATAAGGCTGTTCAGTCCGACAATGCGGTCTAAAAACCAGACAAGCCACAGCCGTCCGGTGTAGTCGATAGCCTCTACTTCGCAGTAAACGCCCACTAATCCATTGCTACATGTCGGCCTTTCCCATAGCCGGCGCTCTTGACTCCGATGTAATAGCCACTTGCGTTCAGTTTTGAAGGCCCATTTCTTTCCTTTGTTTTAAAACTGACTCAATGGTCCCATTTCAGCATGATAGACGGCATGCGTATCAGCGAGTCAGCACTCAAGCGACGCCGAGTGACTCAAAGGCTTCGATTTTTGAAGTAAGAAAAGGCCCACTTTCAATGAAAGATGTTATCAGAGCATATGGGGTGCTTCCCACATCTTTGGAAAGGGGGGGGGGGGTGGGGTGGGGTAGAGGGAGGGTAATTTTGGAGTTTGTAAACAAGTGTATTTAATGACGAAAGCCATTTTCTGAGAGGGTTTTGTGGGCCATACGATTATCTCGTTCCACTGGAAGTTCTTATCCAATGATTTCAGGACTATGAAGCCTACAAGCAGTACTACTCGTTAGATCGGATTCCTTTGCGTTTCGGGCTACTTCACTTCGGACGAGTACGACTGATTCTCGCGCTTCTTGTTGCCATTGTTCTTCTAGTGCTAGTTTTTCATAGGAGTTCTCAAAGTAAGCCAGAACTTTTCCATTATTCTTTCCTCATATGCATACTTTTATTCATTAATTTTTTGAACGTTTGCTAGTGCAGACGGAAGAATGGCCGGCTCTTGTGTGCACCCCGAGTCATGTTCTTGGTTCGGGTTCCTCTCCCAGGCTAAGCAAGCCTTTATTCCTTACGGAGTTGGTGAATTTGGTACCAGATTTTCTGTTAAGGTTGAAGCATTTGTCCATCGAATGCCACCGCAAGTCAGGCCAAATACGCACTCAATTTGCCTCCACAATATCCCATAGAAGTGCAATACGTGGAAGGGATTGATTAGCGCCGTCCTTTGCCTTTTATCCTTTATTATACTCTGTGTGCAATTTTCTATAAATGTCGGTTTAATCTTCGTTGAAGGGTCGCTTTGGTTTTGTTTAACTTTGAACCTTTTTCTATAGCATGAAATTACCTTTAGGTGCGTCATCACTTTGAGTCATTCTTCTACATTCGCTTATTCTTCCCATTTATTAACTTTATCTCAAAAGAGGCCACTTCCTGAGACAGTGTCCTTTTCTTTGCGGTATAAATACTCCCTTTTGATAGCGCAGTCGGGAGTGCCCCGAATTCAGATCTCGTGGTTCGGGTCCATCCAATGCAAGCAAGCCTTCAGTCGTTCCGGAGTTGATGAATTGGTACCAGACTTTCTGGCAAGGATAACGCACTGACTTCTTTATCGGCTGGCCACCGCAAGTCATTGTATGGCCAAATACGCGTTCAAATCACCTCCACGTCATCTCCCAGAAGCAGAGGGCGTGGCGCATCCTAAAAAGGATTGATTCATGCCGCCCTTTATTTTTGTGTTTTTTTACATTTTTCCTACGCCTTTGACTCACAATCAGTTCTGTCATTCTTACATTTCAATTTGAACTTTACTAAAAAAATAATGCTAAATGCCAGCGTTGATCAACCCCTTTGGGAAACGCGTCTGCACTCTGCCAATATGAGTTAACTTGGAGGCAGTTTGTACGAGTATTCGGTCCTTGTAGTGACTTGCGGTGACGAGGCCTTGGTAGGACTTAAACCAATAATGGGTAAGGGGTGCACGCGACATCATGCGTCCCTTCAAACTTCGCTACTTTACATCAATTTCACTTACATGTTCATGTTACAGAAGATCTGCTAATATTTATTTATTTATTTATTTATTTATTTATTTATGCGCCCATGGAGGGCACGCTAAATTTAAGTGATCCATGGCTCAACAACAAGCGAAAGAACGCAAGGGACAGGACGAAGGGAAACGCTTAAACTAGTTAGACAAACGAACCGACTAAACAAAATAAACAATTACAATCGTGGAATGTTAAGATAATGCTATTCATGCGCTCAAAACAAGTTGGCAGATGAAGAGATTACTCGCCAAATGGACCGAATCGGTTCAAGTGTCCTAATGCGATCACCTTTAGCTACGATTTCTTTCTTCGTGGTTTCCCGGGAACGAGGTTAGAATATCTTCCATGATTTCACAAAACGTTTCTGTCGTGTAAGCTGAGTCCAGGCAAAAGACATGATCGGGAAGAGAGGAAAAATGTCAGAACAACCCGTAATGGCCGAAAATCGAACCGTGCATAGCAATAGGTGAAACCCTCCCCTTGGTAGAGGCTCCTCGGGCGTGACCAGGCTTAAGCACAGGTGCAGGTGTCATTCTATGACCATTCTCGTTCTACTAAGAGTCTGCTACATATATACCCCTGTAGTTTTGAACCATCTATTGTGCACTCTCATTCTCTTATTCTTATTTTTATTTTTGTGCTGTCCCAGATAACTCTAAAACTATTCTTTGTACAATATTTAATTCAAAACACTTTTTTAGGTATAACTATCCCCGAAAGTGCTCCTATCGGACTCCACATTCGTGAGTTTATTCGATGATTTTGTTTCCGTTGTTCAAGCGCGACAATTTCCGTCACGCTAGGATAGGAGCTGATGATGTGGGAATTATTTCCGTATGATTGTACTCATCTGCTTGACGTGTATTAAGCAAAACAGCTGCAAGTACGATCTCCCTACTATTCCATAACAGAACTAAAACTAATGGAGTTATTATAAAAGTTCTTCCATTCTGAAAATCTGACTTCCGTCGTCCCCCTCTGAATATAACCATCTTCAATTTATTCCGAATAAAAGTTAAAACTTGACAAACTAAAGTATTTAAAGGCAAAATAGACACGATTTAAGAACGCTAACATAGAATTCAGCCTAAATTGCTTAGGTTTGGGATTTTCAACATTAGCCTTTTTAATAGATTGCTCTCAAAATAATGCAGATATTAATCGCTACAAGAAAATTAAAATATTTTCCATCGTAAGAAGGTTTTGGGCTGTAGCAAAACTCTCACATTCTTTCAAACTTGAACCAGTGTGCGAAGGCTCATCTTGCCCAGAAAGTATAGCGTGCGAGTTCGTGTCTCACACTGTGCAAACGGTTTGATGACAACTGAAAATCTAACAGCTTGCAAACTATAACAATCGCCCTAGAAACCGAAAAGCATGTTAAAAATGTACGCTTTGAAAACGAACTGAACATGTGAAGAAACTGAAACCAAGGAAGATGACTGCAATCCTGCCTACAGAGCACCTGAACTCACCTGAACTCTATCTGCGAATTGTTTGGGTTATTTTAATGAGACTCAATACTAGTCGGAGCATTGATTGAAAACGCCTCAGCTGTGAAGGCACTGACAGCATATCTTCTTTCTGGGACGCGCCTTTATTCGATGCTGTTCCTGTGTGTCACTATACAGAACATGACAGATAATCTACGTAGCCTCTACGGCTTCATTGCAGGAACAAAAACCCTTGGAGCAACGCTGCAGTGTGAACCGGAAACGATGAAGCCTTCAGCTACACCACCAATTGACGTCAATAAGGTGCGACCGGCGGACATAAAGGTCGTGGCAGCGATGGGTGATTCAATCACGGTGAGTGGAAGCGTCATTTGGTCATAGATTAATGTAACGGGCCAACGGGCTACAAGGTAAGCCTAGTCTTCTCATGGAGGGGAGGCAGAATATCGTTGATTGAACTGCATAATAGAATTAAATAGGCAAGGACAGGCAGAACGCGTGACAGCTGTGTCGGACGAAGCCAATGGATGGGTCAGCAATATAGGCAGATTTACTTCTATGAGTTCAATCTCGGTCGATACTTGGACGAGTAGCTTCTCAGACTCCTTTTGTCTTTCCCGGAAAATGGTGGTTAATCCGAAACGTTAGCGGAGTAAAACTTCCATAACTTAGTGGGCGCAACATGTGTTAGGGAGTTCAAAGTTGTGGTGGCACCTTCTCTTGCTTCTTTCTCATACAGTAGTTTCATATTCCAGCGGAATCCTTGATTTGAGGCGGAACTCGCCAAGAAAATGGAAAACGATGTGCTACTCACCGTCAGGGCGCGTGTAGCGCAGTCGGAGGAGGCGCGACTGTCGCGTGCACCCGATACCGGGTTTATGGTTCGGATTTCCCGCCCAGGCCAACCAAGCCTTCCATCCTCCGGGGTCGGTGAATTGGTACCAGTCTTGTCTGGGAAGGATAAAGAGTTGACTTGTCCATCGGCTGGCCACCGCAAGTCATTGTATGGCCAAATACGCATTCATGTCGCCTCCACGACATCCCGTAGAAGTCGAATGCGCTGACGCATCCCAGAAGGGATTGACTAACGCCGTCCTTTATCCTTATCCTTATCCTTTACTCACCGTTAGTTGTGGCGTGTGCAACGCTGTCGGAGCAGGTGCCTGCTGTCGCCTGCCCCCAAGCCGGGTTCCTGATTCCGATTTCTCGCAAGGCTACCCAACCCTTCCATTCATCTGGGTTAAGGCGGTATTTATAGGGTGTCCAGAAAGTATCTGCAAAAAAAGGTTTTTTTTTCAAAGGTTCTGAACATTTCAACATAAGTGTATGTAAAGTATATAAAGACACTATCCTGCTGTATCTGCATAACATATCCGTCTTCCTTGCCTAGTACGATGGCCGAACTGTCTACCCATATTAGACACGTACTCCTTTACGAGTTTGAATCTGGGCACTCCGCTGCAGAACCCTATCGAAACTTGCGTCGTGTATTCGGCTCTGAAGCTCCTGTACGGTATGTGTATAGCTGTTTCGAACGCTTCAGAAGCGGGAACAGGAGTCCCGAAGATGAGCCACGCTCTGGTCGACCGACAACGATATCTTTGGATGAACTGAGGAACCTGGCGGAGCAGCATACATATGAAGGTGGGCGTTGTTTTGCTGCTGCTCTTGGCCGTCCCCGATCCACCGTGGACAGTGGACTACGATCTCTTGGAATGGTTGAAAAGCTCGGTCAGCGGCTCCCACATGAACTACTCGACGACGACCGGCGAAGACGTCTGGACATACGCACTCAGATGCTCTCCCGAAGTTGCACCTTCAACTGGATGGACACCATCGTCACGGGAGACGAAAAATGGGTCCCCTACGTCAACCACGCTCGTAAACGTGCGTGGTGCCAACGCGATGAAGTGCCGAAATCTGTCCTAAAGGGTGAAATTCATGCGAAGAAAGTCATGCTGAGCGTCTGGTAGGGAGTTTATGGGATCTACCATTTCAAGCTGCTGACTGACAGTACCACTGTCACTGCCGAGGTCTACGCTACCCAACTGCAGAGACTGCCTGACAAGATGCACAAGGAACAGCCCAGGATCGACCAAGATCGCTCGCTCCACGACAACGCGCGCCTACACATCGCGAAGACGACTTCTCAAAAAATTCTGGAACGCGGATGAGAAGTTCTGCCGCATCCGCCATACAGTCCAGATCTGGCCCCAAGTGACTACCACCTTTTTCGACCACTTCAGGATCATCTGGAAGGAAAGCGTTACGAAGATCGTAACCACCTCGAAAATGATTAATAAAATGTTGATAAAAAATTGTGTTATTTTGGAAAAATTGTCGTATTTCTGCAGATACTCTCTGGACACGCTTACCATATCCCGTAGAAATGGAAGTTACTCAATCTCTTTTGCGATACGTGCCGCATCCGAAAAGGGATTAAGTAACGCCTTTATCCTTTACGATTGAAATTGAGTGCTTCCCCCTTAGCGCGCATTGCGCCCAATTTAGACTTAACGGCTTCACAGGATACTGCACCACTGACAAAAGGCTTACCAATATTCAACGACAGCCAGATAAGGAATAAGGACCATTTAGCCTGACACATTGTGCGCTCTTGTCGTGCTTGAAAAGGTCCCGGAACGATAAGGCGATGCCCGTGCTGTCGTGGAGCAGGAAATCTTGCGATGGTTCCAATGTAAGACAGGAAAGGAAGCCAGAGGTGATGGAACTCAAGCTCGGTTCTACTATATAAACATTTCGACTTGCTTTGAAAGCGAGGGACCTGCGCAATGCAATACCGACAAGAAGCAACCTGGATTTCACAAGTGGTTAAAAACTCGAGGTATTTAGTGAAGAAGGAAGGAGCGACATCATAATATTTACTATCTACTATTAAAAAGGAAAACGCTTCTGAAACAAAAAATAGGAATTTCCCTGACTTCTCCTGTCCTGGGCAAGGAATCGAACTCTAGAGACGTTTGGGCATTGAAGTAGTCTACGCTTCTATTAGGGTGTCCCATAATTTTCTGGGCTGTCATACCATCTTTAACAATAGTTATTACAACAAGGTAATGATCAATGGTAGGCAATCGATATATACTCCATCTGTGGCCACAACCTTTCTCCAACGATTGGGCAGAGAGTTGATCGCATTCTACCAGAAAGAAACTGGCCTGCTGCCGATCCATTCGTCGACTGCGCACTGAACCTCTTGACATTACGAGCATCGCTTGTTCATGGAAAAAGGAGCAAGACCTCTAAATGCAGCATAGCCACAAGGGCTGATATCTGGTGAATACGCAGGATGTGCCGCAATTTAGATACACTCCTTCCCCACCGTCTCCTGCGTTCGTTTCGCTCGATGCACTTGTGCGTTATCCACTAACACACGAATAGTACCGAATCTAGGGTACTTCTCAAGCTGCTTACGCTTCGTCTCCAGCATGTCTTCAACGAACAAGTCTGCTGTAATCGCCTGCCCATCCGGCAAAAGCGAGTAGCGCAAGACTTCCCGACTCGTGAACCAAAATGAAAGCAAAATCTTCTTCCCATGTGGGTACGGCTTCGGAATTCGTTCTGGTTTGCGTGCTTCAGAAGCCACTGTATCACCCGTGTGGTATTATCGTACATGCACCACTTCTCGTCCTTGTCACAGTCGTGCTCAACCATGCAGTCGTTCTTGCGCGGTTGAGATAATTCTGACAGGTGACCACTCACTCTCGCCTCTGAGACGGAGTTAGTGCATGCGGGATCCATCCTGGCAAGACTGCCCTTCTTCCGCTATGTTTCAGGTAACGACGAACAGTTCCACGTGGAGTACTGATAGCCTTCGATATCGTCCTTACGCTTCTGGCAGGTAGTCTCCTGACTGCTACAAGCACTCGTCGTTCATTCGGTCCGATCGCTCTTCCAATATGCTTCTTGTCCGTAATGCTGTACATTCCCTACATTCCCTTCCGGAAACGATTGAGCGAATTTTCACACGTGAACTTGCTGCGCACGTCAGGACCTAACAAAGCAACGATAGTTTGTGAGCAGCGTACGCAGACTGTCCAGAACGGAAGTGATGAAGAAGCAAGTCGCGATACATCGATTTCTGCTCCATTTTTGAGACTTTGCCAAAGTGCGGGCAGCAGGCCGATAGAGGTAGTCGATGCGAAACATATTCGAATCGCCTTCTTATGCCAAGAGAACATCCCGTTTGGATCTTGTATAAAGAAGTTATAACGCGCCAAACACTTATGGTTCAAATAGCCCAGAAAATTATGGGACACCCTAATAGATAGACCTATTCAATAGATTTCGCGTGTTTAAAACGAAGAAGGAAGTTATAATGGCACTGTTGGGAAGGCAAACATGGGAAATTCCTCTTTCGCACTGGATGCTCGAAGTTTAGAGCAGTGAGGGTAACCCCAAGTTGTCTTCGGCAATTCGAATTGATTCACGCATCGGGATTCCCCTATGTTAACCATGCCTTTAGTTCATCCGGAGACGATAAATTGGGGCGGACCACTTTGTGGACAATAAATCTCTGACTTGAACATCAGTGGAATGCCGAAATTCATAAATGCTTCGTCGATACCCAACCGATGTGGAATATGCGACTGTCATGTTGTCAAGTCGAGGTCTGCTCCTCCATATATTGAAATATAAGCTAAAAATACCGTTTGAGGTGTTTGTTATGCTTCGTTCCTTTTCAGTTTGTTTCCGGTTACGATCAAAAACAGCTTGTGTCATTGGTGTCATTGAATTTATTTTTTGCCGCAGGTAGGCGCCTACTCAACAAACTACGTGGACGACACTGAAGTGATATTTCCTGGTAATTCATTCTCAATTGGAGGCGATGAATCACTCAAGGAACACATCACATTGCCAAGTATGTAAAAACTCTTTATAACTAGAGTTATTCAGCAACGAATCAATATATCTAGTTACAGTACTCCTCATGGCAACGGAAAAAATAAATTTCGGGTTATTTTTCATGACTTATTCTCGCATCGATCTCATCTGCGTTTTCAGACATCCTGCGGAAATTCAATCCATCATTAGTTGGTATGTCACGCGGCACTGGATCTGAGAATACGGGGTTCAACGTTGCCGTCAGTGGAATGACTAGTTTGGATATTCCGCGACAAGCGCAGGATCTCGTAGATCGGATGAAAAAGAAAGGGGTACGCGTGAATAAATCTATTGAAAACAAAAATCTGAAAGACGAGCTGGAAAAGTTTGAACGTTTTATGAAGCCATTTTGTCTAAATGGAATATGAAGCCCTCATACAACGTTCATCGTAAAATTATCGCTGGTGCGCTGAGGAGCGCTGAGCGCTTGAAGCAAAATGAGACCATGTCGTCGCCAAAGTGGACTGCATTCGAGGATGGGAGCGCGCGCCATCCAACTACAGCCAAGAAGAGCACCGATTGAGCTTATGTCATACATTCGACGCTATACCACTCGATGAGGCTTAATTGACTTCCTTCCCACCTCTCAATGCTGCCCTAATTGGGGACTTGGAGCTAAAAATGTAAGCCTTTAATTCTATGTATATTGATGAGCTTTACCCCAAGGGAATAAGGGTGGACTTCTACAATCCACAGACAAATATATTTAAAAAATCATTGAATCTCTTAGCGGTGGATACGTTTCCATGAAAGAACATGACCAAGACTTAGCTACCTCTTTGAATCATTCTTCTTATTCTTCTATCTTTCCTTTATTCTCATCTTCTTCCTTCTTAATTTCACTTCGAAGTAGTTCACTTTTTGAGAATACACTGTTACCTAGGTCGTCCTTCTTAAAACCACATTTCAAACGTTCTTTCATCGCTTAGGCCATAAACATTGCTCGATTTCTTGTCAGAAATTTTGTGATAATTGGGATCCCATTCTACTAGCTCTTGCTCGTTTAGGTGAGCCTCTCCGATGATTGGAAACTGGTCACGATATTCATTGGAACGAATGACATTGGAAAACTGAGATGCTTGCCGAAGATGGTAGGAATTACGTTTTCAAGCTCATATATTTTCCCTTCAGTGGGTCTAAAGGCTCACTGCATGGTAAGGTTTTGACGCACCATCGCTCTTACTTCGCAGCTGGCGCAGTCTGTAGGAAGTGTCAGCACACCGATTCGATGTCAGTTTCTGTGATGGTGAGCTGAAAGGAGAGAAAACTGACATCTTCATCGGTCAGCCGCTACCGGTCGCTGTACGCCAAATAGGTAGTTGGAGTGACTACACGTTTTCTCCATGGGGTAAATATGTGGAGCGCCAGGCGGGACTCGAACCCGCACCTCCTGCTGGGTGGGCAGAAGTGATCTACGCCATTACACTATCGGTGCTGTTTGATCGAACGCAACATCCCCATCTCGTAGGACTCGTCTGCACTCACCCTTATATCGGGATGAGCCAGCCGCTGATATGGGCACGGAACCAATCATGCTGATAGAAATGGAGGCTCTTGAGAAGAATGACTTTGTTCGACTAATAGAGTAAATGCTTACTTCAAACATTGAAGTGAAGATATGGGGGTTTTACCGTTGGTTTTCCTGCACCGCTGATAAGTGTGTAACCCTACGCATGCAGAGTTTTTGCTAACAGCCAAATAAGAATCCCGCCAGTTTAGTCGAGCGCATGGCACGACCTCTTCTTTTAACGCTCTAAATGACTTTTTCCTAAGCTTTAAAACCAATTTTTTTAACGCACACCCGCCCCCTGCTGGGGGGCGTGCGATCTTCCTCTCATCCTCTTTGCTCACCCACCCCCAACCCCTAAGCTTCACCGAGGGTCTAACGGCTGCCTTAAGAAACCTTTGACACGCAAAGCAAATGTTTCCGGTCCACAGAACAGCGGTGTACCTCATGACGCCACGCCCCCAGCGGGGGCGGGCGTAACTCCTGTCGCGCTGCTGTGAATTTGAACATTTTTAAAGAAAGTCATACAAAATTTTCTTTGAACAAAAAGTATTCCAACCGTGATGTTCCTATTTAAATGTGGGAGAAACTTGTTCTGATTTGGAAGATGTTAAATTTAATTTCAAAACGTCAGGCCTACTTGGAGGAACGTCCAATCTGATTTGAAAAAATTGATATGAAAAATTCCCAATTTGTCGTGAAAATTGTAGAATGCTATTATTTTAAATATCGGAGGTTTTGCATCTAAGATTGGGCTCAAAGCAGTGTAGGAGTGTTGTTCTATATCCTTTGAAGCAACTTATTTGTAGTGAGGCTGCACCTAATCTTTTGTACATTAACAGAGGTGCACTGTTGAGAAGTTGAGAAAGGTGGTACAATATTGTTGCTGTCAGATAGTAACTAGAAAAGAAAATTTGTAGGTTTCTGATGTAAATGAATTTGAGCGTAGATTGTACGGTTGTTTTTATCCGTTATTTTTGTTTGTTTGATGTTTTTTGGCGCTTTAGGGCAACTTTGGTTAATTAATTACTTCGCTGAATTTAGATGGAACCAACGAGCCGTGTCGAGTACAAAAAGAAGATAGAAGACGGCATATCGCTGTTGCAGAAGCACTTGAACCGCACAATTATTTCAATTGTCTCGATTTGGAATTCTGAACTTGTTTATGATGCACAGTCGCTTATAGATACGGGGTACGTCCCTTGTCAGGCTTACAGCTACAAGTATGGTTTTTTAAGCTCATATAAAGAAACTCGCAAATTCATACAAACGCTGCTAGATCAATTCTAGCCCCTTAGCGGTCAACCACGTTGTCTACTCGCCGCAATGATCACCTCTGGCCCAATAAACAGTGACCTGTACTATCTCCCGCCACACTTGACCTAGTTAAGGGTGTATATAAATCCGGATCTCGGCGCCTAGGACGTACTACAGCTCCCTGCCCTACTGATGATCCTCGGTGAGATACTTGTAGTACCACTATACTACTATGATATATTGCAGTAACGAATCCGGTATAGGGCTAAGAGGTGAAACAGGAATATCATCTGCACATTCCTTGAATACAACAGGCAGCATGCAAGCTTACTTATTACAAGGTCATATTTTGCTGCTCTAAGTACTTGATTGACATGAGTAACAATGAGACTTTAAGGAAGCGGATGCAGTGTGGTGACGAGTACATATCGAAACGCGACGCCCTTACTTTGGAGTATAGAAAGGTAGGTTATCAACACAAATTCTATGGCAGCAACAGACATATTTTATGCATCGGTCTGATTCAAATATTTAATTTAAGAATTATTCATTTCTTTTACAAATAGAGTGGAGCAGGTGTTAAATGAATCTAGCCCTCCATGGAGCACCGTACAGAGAACTGTTGGACTATTCGCATCGAGTTTCTAACTCCTAGACCTAAATAGACCGGCTTTTTAAAAGGTTGGCAGAAGAACCCTTCTAATGTGACGTGCTATTGTAGAACCCGTAGTGTATTTTCAAGGGATTCACGTCGAGCTTCTTTCTTTTTTTCTTTCAGCTAAGAAGGAATATAACGTTTAACGTGGATCTTGGAATAAAGCTCTTATTTGCGCAATTACGAAATGTGTTTCCTAGCCCTGATGCCTCGTTTTAAAGCGTGCTGGTTCGTATTGACAAGTACTGGCCTTACTATGGTGGACACTCCGGAATCGCCGCTCTAGCTTCTCTTCGTACTTAAAAAAGGAGACTGCCAACCGGAGGTCAAAGGGACGAACATGTGTAACTCGGAGGCAGCCAACGACTCGATAAAAGCAACTTGATTACGACCAATTCCTAAAGCATTCTCCGGAACTTACCCTTCTTCTCTTCTCCCGTGGCACTAATGAATCGGACGAGCGTCAGGATGTTCGAAATATGGCCACGCCCCTCGCCGGGGGCATGCGATCTTCCTCTCATTCCCCTTGCTCACCCACCCCCAACCCCCTAGACTTCACCGAGACTCTAATAGCTGCCTTAGGAAACCTTTGAGGCCCAAAACAAAATTTTCCGGTCCGCAGTACAGCGGATGTACCTATTTACGCCACGCCCCAGCAGGAGGCGGGTGCACATCTTGACGCGCTGCCTAGTGAATCAGATTTATCTCGAATACGCGGTAAACTGACAACTAGTAATGGATATTTGGAAAAATGCATCCAGAGGTGGTCTCGAGTTGAACAGGATTGAGCTTCCGAGGTCGCGAGGGTGAGCGTAGTGCCCACTAAACCCTGCCGCCCTGTCTCGGTGTTGCTTCGGTATTGTACGCGTATTGGGCTGCCGAATCAGGAACTCACGACGGTCATCCGAAATGGAAGAGTCAGCAGACTTCGTCACGGAGCGCAGGATGATCTTGATGGTCGTATTGACGTCGGCGATTTTTTCGTGCTACCAGGCCGATCGATAAGAAACAGCGCACCCATTCCGACCACAGGATGGTGAAGCGATCGCGCACCAGGAATTCAGATTACCTAGTTCTCCTCCCACCCATGCCTATCAAGCCTTTCTTTCCTTTGATCTCTACGAGTTCGTCTGGAGAAGATAACACACTGGCCTGTCTATCGATTGACCACTGCCAAGGACGCGTTCAGATTGCCTCTTCGATATCCCGTAGAAGCAGAATCTGTGGCGCTTCTTACAAAGGTACTTTATATTCTCTTTCATCTGGCACAGACAGTGACTTGCGGCGGCCAGCCGATGACCGAGTAAGTGTTATCCTACCAAGACAAGCCTGATACAAAGTCGGTCACCCGGAGGGGTGGAAGGCTGCATGGACGGCTTAAGCGGGAAGCCAGAAACGAGAACCTCTATTTGTGGTGCACTGGACAGGCGATGCCTCCGACTGCGCACCCACAGTGCTCCAACGAAAACTGTTCCAATTAAAATAAAATATAAAATAGATTACTAATTTTTGAAAACTTCCTATAAGCATTCTATTTTACAACGTTACCATGATTCTGCGGTGAGCTGTTGAACCCTAGCGCTATTCATATGACCGTAACATATTATTCAGGTTGTGTATGAGATTCAAAATGAGAAGAAATTCGAACGCTCCGACTTTACCGTTGTTGTACAAGGCTTTATGGACGACATCCACGACGCTTTCCGGAATGTGAGTACTCCTTGCTTAACTCTATTTGACCCTCATCATCACCAACATCAAGGTTTGCTTATAGCATGATGGTAAATACGACAAATCGTTTTACGGCTCTGACGTGTTCCACCTTAGCAAGTACGGTAATGCCGTGATGGGTAAATTCCTATGGAACAATCTTCTGGAGCCAGTTGGGAATAAAACGACTAAGGCCGACCTAGGAAATGATTCTGAGCCACTGAAGTGTCCCACGAAGGTGAGTGCGACATTCGGGTCCAAGGCTGTTACTAAGACTACCTCACATTTTAGGCGTCACCATACATACAAACAGCTGGGAACCGTCCCTTGTAGGGCAATTCTCGTCTAGATTGTTGTTTGTTGCGATGAGCTGATGATTACTCTTGTAGATAAGATTGTAATTAACTAGTTATGTGCCTACGTGTTAAATGATTCTCGCTGTACGTAAGACTTCTAATTTTAATAAAGTCTGTTTTGGTGTCCGTCTGTTTAATAATTCTGCAAAAAGGAATTCGTTCTACAGCATAGTCTCTAAGAATTGAATCAAAATTAGGCTGCCTTCTTCTTCTCCTTCAGCGCTTGTCTGCTTAGTGGCGAGGTCCTCTCTTCTTGTATGGTGACGCAACTTCACGAGATTAAATGCTTGATCGGGGTGGATACCAGCTCCTTCAGGTACTCATACAACGCATCAAGTAAATTAGTTGCTCAGATCGTCGAGAGATTTCGCTGCCACGCGGTAGTAACAAAGACTGACCAGTATGTACAAATCCAATCAATTTATTTGTGCCTAATACTTGGGTAATTAAGCCAAGAATGATGCACAATGCAAAACCTTGACATGGACCGAGTTGCATTACAAACATTTCTAAAACTACTGAAGAAGCAAAGGAACTTGAAAGCTCATAGAAACTCGAAGGCGCATGAGAACTGGGTTGCGGCGCAAATTGATCACCTACCAACATCTAGTCTACATCTAATGGTCTTAGAGCCCAAGACCTACAGGCAAATGAAGGTGCCTGGTGCGGGCGACAACAATGCAGGTGGCAGGACTGGAAATGCGACGGCAAGGCGAGAGGCGTGAGGCGACAAGGTGGCGGCCAGGCGGATGAACGACGGCCAGATGATTGAGCGGCGGCCAAACGGCGACAAGGCGGTTAAACTTAAGCCTTTCCCGAGGCATTCCTGGGTATTTATGCCGGACACTTGTTAGCTGAGGCTGATGTTTTGTTATTTTGTGATAGCAGCTCGCATAATTCGGGGCATGTCTAAATGTTTAACTTTTCATGATCGCGCTGGATCCGCGATAAGGGAGGCAAACTTCATGTAACTTGCTAGCAATTGGAGCGACACCGAATCTCTCCAGTATTTCATCGCTGCGAATGCAGTGCAGACGCATCACACCAGTCATTCAGCGCAGCATTTGGCCAGCCCTCAGCATCGTAAATGCTACGGTTAGGACGACGGTTCTGTTGACCGCTCCATTCGGTCTTGTTTTTGTTGGCAGGCATTACGTCATCTGCAAACAGTAACGTCCGGGGAGTGGGCTTTTAAAGACCTCTCAAAATGGCATCAATTCAGATAATGAAAAGGAGCTGTGAAAGCTCAAATTCTTGGTGAACACCAGCGGAGATTGGAAAGTCCGACGATGTGCCGATCGACGCTCGTACTTTACTCTTTGGGCCAGAGTAAAGTACGCGCACCCACTCAGTAAGCTTTTCGGGACAGCTGTTCTGTCGCAGGTTGTACATGCTGACCTCAGGCGATACATGATCAAATGCTTTCTCTGAGTCGAGAAAAGACATGTTCAGCGGTCTCTGCTTTTCCTGGTGTCTCCCTACCAGCGGCAGCATGTATGGTGTCAATGGTGTCACAGCTAGTTACGATGTTAAGAACGGCAGACCTGCGGACTGCACCCTGGTTGGTGGAAAGCTAGACAATGTCACGAATACGAGCGTCCACATTTCGCTTGAAGAATATTAAGCTACGTGAGAGCAACCGAGTTGAACAGTAGCTTTTGCGGTCAGCAGGACTGCCCTTCTTGTTGCAAATCGGGATAGTAGTGCTTTGGAGCCAGCTACCAGTTACACTCTTCTCCCCAACATCCTGGTTGAAGAACTTCGTTGGCCTCTCATCAGGATGCCACCACCTCGACTTCCATAGGTAGGCCACTAACGCATCGGGATCCGTTGCTTTATATGACTTTATCTTTCTTAAAGCCGCTTCCGTCTCTCCTACAGTGATTTTCTGTACAGGACCGTGCGTAGGAAGAACGCAAGGGATAGGGGGGTGGGCGGAATCTACTGTCGAAATTTTCTCGAAGTAGTCATGATGTCGCTCCGTAGCCCTTTTGCGGTTCGCCAGTAAATGACTATTTTCATAATTAATGCCAGTGAACTTCTCTATGGCGATTTTGTATTTGGGAAGCCGACAAAAATGTCGTTCGCCATCGCGCCTCCTGAATCTCTCGTAAACGTCATCGTAAGGAGCATGTTTTGCAACGGCAACGGCTTTCTTAACCGTCTTTTTCGCTTTGCTTTTTGATGTATACTACAACACTCGGCTGCCTTGTCACTGAGAAAGGGTTGCTATAATCTTTTTCTTTCTCAATTTTTTTCCTTGACGTCGTCGGTTTACAGTCATGCCTACTTTTCTATCTTACGTCGTTCTGGCTTCGTCATGCCTAGCTCGGAACGTGCAGCTTGCAATATCGTATTGCTTGTACGTCGTCTGTTTCTCTTTAAAAAAGGTGGCCGTCATCCGAATACAAGAAACAACTGATGTTTCGTTTTTCCGACTGCCACCATTTGATCCTTGCTGGACCACATGCTCGACAGGCCTCAGCCTCGGAGGAGCGAACTTAAGAGAGCATATCAGCGGACGAGGCTGCGTAGAGACGATTTTATATGGTACAACCTTCACATTTGTAACCGGCTTTCGATCACGACGCTTGACAAGGAGGAAATCAATCTGTGTTTTAATGTTACCGCCATAGAAAGACACGAGATAAGATTCACGCTTTCGATCTCGACAATGACATAACGTCACCAACCACGTGATGTGACATGGGGTGTCCATAGGCCGGCCTGTAGTCTGCACTAGAAACACCGGGTTCGGTTTCTTGAGAAGCACGCAGTTTTGGCAATCAGTGCTAAAGACTGGTGCGACTCATTTTTAACAGCTTGATAGGAATCACAAATTTTACCATCCAAATAGTTTTGAAGTGGGCGAAATAAATATTAGCCTGATGGTGCTAAGTCTGGGCTATAGAGTGGATGTGGCATCAGTTTCCAAATGAGCTCTATTAATTTTTTAAGGATTATCAAGGAGGTGTCTGGTCTGGCCTTATCATGACGGAACATCAGACCTTGTCATTGGCCAGCTCATGGCTCTTTTTTCCTTCGATCAATTGAAATAGTTGACGAGTAGACATTAAAATCAATAATTTGGTTTCTTGGAGACAGCTCAAAGTAGGCTATACGCTCGCATATTTCAATGTGTTTCATGAGATGGACTTTCTTTAATTAGGAACCCCAACGTACAACTTGTTGAGAACAAAGCTGTTGTGAGGGCTAGTAAACGGATAAATTCGATAAGTCATGTCGCTTTGTAATTCCTTGGAGTTGTCATACACCGGTTACTTTCGAATGACACCTTTATTTTGTCGTCTTCAGTAGTAATTGTACGGCCAGTGTACACTAAATTTTCGGAACGAAAGTGAACAAACCAAAGCTAACACTGGCGTTTAGTAAGGCAGTCCTCACCATAAAATTCACGTAATTTCTTCTAAGATTGAGCGGCATTTTTGCCCTTTCGGAAATGAAGCAATAAAATACGCCGATATTGCTGTCTTTGATTGTCCATTTTCAACTAAAATTTTCGCCAAACTGTTTTTTCTACTAATGATGCTGGATAGTATAAAATCTAACATTTAAAATAGTATAATGTAATGTAAGCCACGCAATCATTACTACATAAACGTACGTACAAGTTCATCTATGAGAAAAAAAGAAAATTAATTGTCGCTGATGCTGATCACACACAATGCAACAACGCGTTGGAACAAACTCACTATTCAGCCATGTGTCTGTGCCGTTATTATGCACAGGCGCATGGCTGAATATTGAGTCGTTCGAGTCCTCATCGAGCCAATCAACGCTTCCACATCGGTGAATTGGTGTCGGTGAATTGATTCCAGGCTTGTCTGCGAAGGACAACATAGGGACTAGACCATCGGCTGGCCTTCGCACATCGTGTACGCCAAATACTTATACAAATTTTACTGCGCAGTATCCCGTAGAAGTGATTGGAATGTTGTCCGGAAAGTTCTTAGGGTTTTGTGCTCCTATTTTTCATTCGTCTATTATTAGGTGAAAATTCAACTTGCATTGCGCATTAATGCTACTTTCTGTACAGAAGTTTTCGCTCTATCTCACTAAATCATTTATGTCTCAACGCTGTTTTATATTTCTGTTCTTTAAGGGCTTATTGAAGTATGTCGAAGGAGCGATTCCGAACGATGATATTTTATTTCAACAGCAAATTGGCAGCCGATACAGGTCGACAAATGAATCAAGTGTGGGTGCCTAATAGAGTTGGAGAAAGCACTGTGCGCCAGTGGTTCAGTAAATTTCGGACCGGAGATTTCAGCCTCGAAGACGTCCCTCATAGCGGTCGATCTAGAGCAATCTTGAACAAAGATTTGGAAGAATTAGTGGAAGTAGAACCATCCCAAACAGTTTGCGGGGTCGTGGAAGTGCTAGACGTCAGCAAAACTGCTGTTCCGGATGCTTTAAAGGTGAAAAACCTCGAAAATGGGTTCCCCTCGAGTTGAGTGAACGGTAAAAGTTATCTTGAGATTTGTTCTTCTCTACATTTACGCAACAAAACTGACCAATTTTTGAATCGAATCATCACCTGTAATGAAAAGTGGATTCTGTATGATAATAAGAATCGTTCCGGAAAGTGGTAGGACGCCGACGAACCCCTGGGCATTTCCAAAGGCGAACTTCCACCAAAAAAAGGTAATGGTCACTGTGTGGTGGTAGGCGGCTGGTATGATCCATTACAACACAGCAGAGTCTTACTGTAAGGAAATCGACGAAGAGCGCTGAAATTTGCCACAACTTCAGCCGGCATTGGTCAACAGAAGAGGCCTGATTCTTTGCACGATAACGGCTGTCCACACGTTCTACAAATCACTATTCGAAAATTGAACGAACTAAGGGTTGAAGTTCTGCCTCACCCGCCATATTCTCCAGACCTCTCACCAACCGACTACCACCTTTTCAAATACTTCCGGAACTTTCTCGCTGGTAATCCTCACCAATCAGGCCAAGCCAAACCAGCTTTCGTGGATTTTGTCGACTCTCGACCACCTTATTTTTTTCGCTGATGGAATAGGTCGACTAGTGTCCCGCTGGCAAAGGTGTTTTGATTCGAACGGTGTTTATCTCGTCTAAACCCGATATGATTTGAGAAAGTTATGGTAGTTCAAAGTGAAGAAGCATTCAAAACGTTGAGTGAGAGCTTCTCGGACAACCTAATATTCTTTACTTTGTCGAACCCCGCCTAAGTAAATAATATTCGGTTCGAATACACTGTTCCAAATTGCACCCCTCACACACTTTTAGCTGTAGATGGGGCGTTCGTTCCCTACACGATCCCGCCCGCCGCTCACTTCCCGCTCTACCCGCGCCACTGTATTTGGACAAGTTTGCGGTGCGCGAAACCGTCGTTAATTGGCGTGACGTCTTCCAAATATCTAACAGCTGATAGGAGACGATTGGAAAGCACATCTCTTGAGGAACTCTAAAGTCATTTTTCAGTCGGTTCGGTTGTGGAGGCAGTTGAGGGAAGGGGAACGTCGCTCTTCTCTCTGGATTCTTTAAATTTTCGCCACAATTGGAGACTATCGGTGATTCCGGTCAGAAGTTGGTGGTCTCTACATTGAAGGCTTATCTGAAATTGTGCGCAAAACCAGCCCAGCGTCTTATTTTAAAGGATCAACGAATTCTTCTCATATTGAAGAACAGTGGATGATCGCGGTGGGAACGACTCTCCGCCAATGTAATTTGAGTGGTTCTTTGTTAGGTGGTTGTCAAGGAATCTATGGCTGGGCTGGTATGCTTCGTTCTGTTTTCAAAGTGTAAGTGATTATTAGTGTAAGAATCAGTGTTGTTGAATAGCATTGTCAAAAACCCAGGAACAGATTCCCACTGGATATTCTTAACCCTTGTATGAGGTGACCGGTGAGTGGCGGTGGTGCATTGGAGATCAGCGAGAGCGCGGGGTCCTTATTAGGCGGCTGTGCTTCGTCCGCTCGCCCACTCCTTTTCAACGCAATACCACCGTTAATGACCATGATTTTCATACACATTCCTGGTACTCGCTATTCCCCACAACCACCTTTCAATTCTGCCCTTTTGCTTGTTCATATATTTGGTTATGGCTTCATAATGCCGTACGAGCGTGCGCCTTCATGTGATCTTATTTGTTTAGCATTCTGTTCCTAGGAGTAATTTTCCCGCCAATTCCGACGGCTGTTCAGAATGGCATTTCACTGCACTGACCCATTGAAATGTTCATTTTTGTAGTCAGGCTGACTACAAGAGCAGTGGAAAAAAATGTTGAAAAATGAAATGTTGATGCAAGCCAAGCCATTGACTTACGTGCGCATTAAAATTTTAAAATTTTGAAAAATGTTCGTGCACTATTTGTCGTGCGGAAAACCGGGAGATTGGATCCTTACGGGTGTTGTATATCTCTTTTAAGGTAGCCAAATGCCTCGTCAGCTAACTACTGACGAACGACCATAGGACCGCGGTACGTCGACTTCTACACGATTCTCTGATTAGAGTTTCCATCCAAAAGGATTGGCTTTTCAGAGGCTCCAAGTTTTCGGTGGACCGAAAACGAGTGAAGCGGCTCCTTGAGGAAGGAGCGAAACGCATGAATTCGGGAGTCGACCTGGTGCGCGAGGACCGGGAAAGACTAGCACGAGAAGTGGAGAAACTCAAACGAAAGCTGGAGGCCACTTCTATGGATCAAGACGAGTGTGCGTCGCACTCGCCGAAGAAGAAGAAAAGTAAAAGGGAGCCCGATGAGGGCGAGTCATCCACGTCATCATGTAAATAAATAAATTGTTTCTCAAACGTGGTGGTATGGTGTTGCATGGTCTTGTGATCCATGGAATGTTGGCTTCAGTTGAAATTTGAGTTTGTTCGATTACAGGTCTGTGACAACTATATATGCTGGGAGGTAAGCCCAGTTCTCGTCTTACGAGTATAATCACGAGTAAATCCTGCCTGTTTCAGGTCTCGTGTCGCAGTTACCTACCTTATGATGAGGCATATCGGCACGCGGGCGGCGTGGCCATGCACGGTCGAGTCTGGGCCCTCATGGGCTTGGGCTTGACTTCCTTTTTTTTCCTTTTCCTTTTTACTTTTTTTTTGTTCGCCTTGCGTGCTCTATGCTTCTTCGTCTTTTTTAAGGTAGGTTTGGGGTTTCCTTTTTTACCCCGAAACAAGTATTTTAGTTAGAAGGTTTCGGCCTGGACCTTCTAACTTACTGAGATTCGCTATTGGCGTGTGGCAACACCGGTGAATCTCTAAAGAGAAGTTGGACGTTTACTATGATCCGACTTTGGGAGCATAGCTCTATAACATGACGGTGTGAGACTTCGATCTCACTTTAGCGTCATAACCACATCACGTGTATGCGTGATGTGGTAGTGTAAGAGATATGACGATGTCATACTCGGAAGAGAAACGTTGGGTTTTGGAGAACCCGGCGACATATCTCCATAATCATTTGGAGCATGAGTGCATTTGATCGTAACCAGCTCTTTTTGAAAAGATGACAGGGCCCATTAATGGGCCCACAGGTCTCTATGGAGACTGGTGTCCCATCAAAGGACACTAAGAAACTCGACACATTCTGCCGATGGAGTCCAGCGTATGGAGTGGTGACCGGAAACTGGTCTCCCAGAAAAGGGCCTCGTACCGGCAATGGCCCCAGAGACCTAGAGCCTCCAAGACGTTCACACCGCTGGTGAACGCGAACCCCCATGACTGCATTGAAGATGCACATGGAGGCCCGCATATGAACTGATGAACAGGTGCAGATCGAGAGACACGTCTGATAGAGCGTCGTCTCTTACAACTGCAGGTCGAAACGACGGTGTTGACACTGCGAGCAGATCTCCTCCACTGGGAGAGATCCGTTAGTGAGACATACGTGCTCACCATGTAGACCTGATTTTTCAGGATTCCGCATGATATGCAAGCTGATTTCGTCACCTTCATGACGAAAGTCAGTAACACCTCCGGAACGGAGTGTTGCTCTCCAGTACGATGACTACCACTAAACTGCTTAAGGTCCCCATCGGGCCTAGACCCTTGGGCTAGAAAACGCAGTTGCTCGTGCGTGCTTGTCACAAACGAACAGCGGTGGCACTCATCAGAACACGAGAGCACGTGGGACGTAGTTCCCGTGCACAGAATCCCCCTCACCAAAAGAGGACCAGCAGAAAACTGGACCTCGGAGGTCGGGCAAATCGAGACACGAGCGTAGGGCGAGGCCCGTCCCCCAATACGGTGTAGTACCTTCGAGTACACTTCCAGCGTCGGCTTGTTCGGCCTTGAAGATACGTGTCCTGAGGGAGCGCTCGCCTCGATGGCCCGTTGTGGCCACATTGTGCACGTTCTACTCCGATCACAATAGGTGATCGGAGTAGACCGCCGTCGCAAGAATAAATTCCTGCAAAGGTGGAGTGCACAATACGTGCGATGTGCCATTTGGGCAACCGTATGGCAGAGGCAGTGGTCCGACACTGCCGTTAAGCATGGCTTAGTAGGACCACGGTCCTACTATAGGACGCCGGTTATCAGTGTCATGCTGAATAACCAGTCCCATTGGAAGACAGCATGAGCTTTCGGGAGAGACACTGCAGCTCTCCGGTGGTACTGAGCACTTTATGAGGAACCCCGCGTTACCGAGTATCCCTGTGCTCAGGCCCCAGTGGTTCAATGTCGGGTCGAAAGATCTTGATCCGAGAGGATCGAGCAAAAGATCGTTGTCCCGTTGCCATTTATTTGGTAACTAAAAGGACCGGCCCATATGAAACCAAAGAGGTGGCGAAGACTGTAAACCTTCGCGTGGTGCCACTGAACACTTTACGTGCAAACGTAAAGTGACCAATTACAGTCGATGCGTTCGGGCAATCCCAGCTTGCTCCGTTCGCGTGGGCCAGTACCCCGTTTGGGCGAAAACCCACAAATGCAATCGAGTCAGGCCTCAGGCCTGACCTCCCAAGAGCCCACTTTAGGGCTAACAACAACCACCACTCCGGATGTGGGCGAGTGTCTCACTCGCAATAGCCGCACTAAGGACGTCGCGTAGTCTCCACGCGAGGTGCTTAGGTTGTCACGCACGAGGACGCAAACAGTGGGTGAACATTGTTTCGGCATGGGAACTCGCTAGGAGCGCTGACGAGCCCGTGAGGACCATCCCAAGCTTGACGAAGGCGTACTACAAGTTCGTCAAGCCCACGGAACACAAGGTCGCACCTGTGCAACAGGAAGCGACCGCTGCTCTGCAAACGGTCGAACTGGCCGTGCCGTACGAGGTAGCAATACCGCCGTGCGAGCAACCGCCAGCCGTGCCGGAGGCTGTTCGGGCCCACTGTACGTGGATCTCGAAGACACCTCTGAGCAGGCGGTAGCGAATACGACAGACGAACTCAAAGCCGCCATGGCTGCAGAGTTCAGACGAGAGTACCGTAGGTCGATCATGTCACTTGATCGACAGCCTCTGAGAAAGCCAGAAGGAGAGATTCCAAAAAGGACGTTGCGTATAGGCAACGAGATCCTTGCGGAAGAACTCCAGCGGGTTAACGCCAAATCGCTGACGTCGCTCAACGCTGCTGCGCATGTGATTGCCAAGGTGATCACGGCCAGAGGAGCGACGACGCGGAAAGGCTGTGGCCCCAAAAAGAACGGCTTCTGGAAGCCGTGCAGCAACGTAACATGCTGATCAGGTTCACATCCATCCTGACATTCGAGTTACGTCGCCGAACCGCAGTGAGCGAAGGCGTCCGTGGCAGTAGACCCCGTCCAACGGCGGCCTACCGCACGGGGGCCACACTGCATGGCATCGCTAGGACGCACGAGCTCCGGCGTCTCTTGATTCGTTTCAAGGATGAGCTGAACATCGTGCGACTAGAGGTGAACACGCTGGAAGATGCCAAACAGCGGTATCTGCAGCGAAGGAGGGGTGCCCCTCCCGCAGCTAGGGAGCCCAGGGCAGTCGGGGTAAGTGTACCGGTTGACGAAGTGCGTGAGCACTGGAAACTCATCGTCGGGGTGCGTCAGCCGTTCACCAATACTACGGAATTGTAAGAATGGGCAGCGAACGTGAGGCGTGACGCGGGCAGCCGCAGCGCCAACAGTCCGAGCACGTGCCTATCCGAGGCTGACTGGAAGAACCTGTTCTCCCGAATCCAGCCATGGAAGGTGCCAGGCCCGGACGGGATTCAAGGGTTCTGCTGGAAGCATCTACCAGAGGCCAAGAATCGGCTGATGATGTGGTGCCTTCGGGCACTGCACCGTCCACGAGACCTACCACGCTGGCTTTGTCGCGGCCGGGTGGCTCTCATACCAAAAGGAAAGCTCGAGACCCATAGTCCTGGCGATTTCCGGCCTATAGCATGCCTCAACACATGCTATAAGGTACTGACCGCAATGCTGGTGCATCTGGTCACCAACTCCGTAGGCGATCGGTTCTCACGGGAACAGATCGCACTGCGAAAAGGTGTCTGGGCTGCATGCATGCGCACATACTGGACCAAACAGTATGTAAAGATGCTATCCAGCATCGGGCGGAGCTCCATATGCTTTGGGTGGATATGACCAAAGCATTCGACTCCGTATCACACGACCCCATCAAATGGACGCTGTCGCAGTGGGGTGTGCCTTACGGGGTACGCAGACTGCTGGCAACGATCATGTCGAAGGAGAGCGTCAGGTACTTTGGCTACCAAAACGGCAATTCGGTGAAGAGTGCCCCGCTGGAGATCAGAAATGGTCTTATGCAGGGTGACACGCTGAGCCCATTGCTGTTCTGTCTGGCCATCGCGCCCATATTGGACTGGCTGCACCGCAACGTGACGCCGTTCCGTCTCCGAACCCAGACTGGTCCTGGGCCAGGAGTAGACGATAGCCTGACGATCGGCCATATATTCTATATGGACGATCTCAAGGTCTACACCACCAGTCGGGGCGATTTGCTGAAAGCAAAAGACGGCATCCCACGGGTGGCACAGCAGCTGGGACTGCGGATGAATCCGAACAAATGTGCGGTGAACTCCTTGAATGGCTCAGCGGGAGGTGATGTTGGCGACATGGGAGAAATCCCGGTACTTGGAGCCAACTCACTCTACAAATATCTGGGCGCGGAGCAGAACACAGTGGTCGCTATGGCCGATGTGTGGCAACGCGTACAGGTTGGCGCTTCGGCAGCGTCTAGACGATTGTGGCTCAGTAACCCTACTGTTCGACAGAAGGTGGACGGCTACAACCAGATAGTGCTGCCAAAGTTGAAATATGCCATCTCGTGCGTGATCTTCGATGTGAGTCGTTTCGACTCACTGCGGAAGAGCACGCGCGATTTTAACATGGAGACGAGGAGCTGCTAGCAGAATCGAAGACTCGATTCAAATGCAGCTACACCTCGCGTCTTTACGTGAGTAAAGCAAACGGTGGACTTGGTCTGAAGTCCGTGGAAGAGGAGCTAAAGCATACCATTGTATACACATGATGATACCTAGCTTCCAACCCCGACTTCATAATACCATACACACTGGCTACCGGTCTGCAGAGACGTAGCAAACGGTCACTAACCTTTGACCTCCAGAAAATCACTCGTGACAATGGAGTTCAGAGTCAGGTGATCAGAACACCTCTGGCTCACATTCAGGTGAATGGTCGCGACTACGCAGCCGCGACGCCAGCTGCTCGAGCCATCTCCGGCCTAATACTTGAGCGATGGAGTAACACCCATCTGCAAAATTGGAAAAGCAAGGAGGTGGCCAGTCGGGTGCTGGCAGGCATGGAAGGTCAGCCGGACATCTGCCTCAGGGACTCGTTCCTGTGGTCGGTGAAAGGCTGGGTGTGTTCCCATGTCCTCCGCAATGTGTGGAGCGTCCAGGAGTGCTCACTGCGCACGAAAGCGAGTGCATTCGGCCGACATGCGTCGTCTAGCGGTGATCAGATGTGCCGAATGTGCCACAAGATGCGCGAAACTGCCGAGCACATCGTCTCGGTATGCGAGAAATGGCGCACAAACGTCATGGTCGAACGACACGATGACGTAGCTAGAGTGTTGTACTACTCACTCAAGCGAAAGTACGATTTGTGTTCCGTGAAGAACAACACACGTCTATCGCATGTGGTAGACAACGACTATGTGGAAATTCACTGGAACATGCCAATCGTCACAGACGAGCATCTCGTCCACAACCATCCCGACATCATGGTATGGGACAAGCGCGAGAAGCGCATATGGATTATCGAGATCTCGATCTCATGGTACACTCGCGTCTCGCGACAAGAGCGGAGGAAACTCCACAAATATGGTACGAATAGCACTCTTGCCGAGGAAACGGCCGTGGATGACTTTTACCCAGGGCCCAACCTCCGTGCTGCTTTGTAAAGAAAGCGAAAGTGCCGCGTAGACGTGATACCCATCGTAATGGGAACGAGTGGCGAATGCACCACGAACCTGCGACGACACGTCAACAGTCTCAAACTTCCCGATAAGACCGACTGGCTCATCGAGAAGCTAGAACGCAACGCAGTTCTAGACAAACCGGCTGGTGAAATGCCATCTGGCGAACACAGACGTATAGGCCGCCCACCCACCCAGCGGCGACGCTATGCGCTCCACGAAAGCAAACAACGACGCATCGATCGATGCGTCGCTGTGCGTTTGTCACCTAATCGTGGTCGACGCAGGTAGCATTAGGGATACAAACTACCAAGTGTCAGCAATAATCACAAATGGTCGGATCTCCTTCCGATTGTGGTTGGAGAGAACTGTGATTGCATTTAACACCCTTGCGTCACAGACGGCCAGTGGGAGAGGAAGAGGTGGGCAAACATAAAAAACGCTGACGTACGAGGAATGGCAAGGAGGAGAAGAAACATTTCAAGTTTTGCGTGAAATGATTTCAGCGTTCTCATCTTTATGTTCATTCGTTGTACAGGTATCGTAGTGTGCCGATTTGCTAGGCTAGAAATTACTCGATTGATTGTGTCGGCGCTTATGCTTAGTTTAATTACTAAGCCATGTATGTCGGTGACATGAACTGACGAGTATTAGTTGTAGCGACTGCGACCAAATGCAGATGGCCTGATTGATTCTGTCAGCGATTCTGTCATGCATACCAGCAGCGATGCGCCATGATTGTCGGACCTTCGTTGGCGGGCCTGTGCTGGGAGAGCATCGCTTAGCTGGTAGCCGCTGTAGTGTGATTTCCGAGCTACTAGAAACCACCGTAAGAGTGTAGTGTAGGAACTTCGTCGAACGTTGGACGACGACAGTGACGAGAGAGTTCAATGGCTTACGGAAGTGAAAGTAGGCTGTTCCTACCTAGAGCAAAGTGGTGGAAAGCTGAATGCCTTGCGCCTGGAAACCACCTGGCGAAGGGTTTGAACGAACAAGCTCCCATGGCTAGTGCGTGGGAGTGTGCGGTGGTAGTCAGGTCACCCTTATAGCAACTGCACCAATAGTGCGACGCATGCATGTATGGTCGGCAAAGTCGCACCTTCGAGCTCTTGACATCCTTCCTTGTTGATATTTGTCTCTGACTTATATCGTTGCATCGTCGCCGCTCGTTCAAAACAATCGGCTAACTTCTGAAAATGGCTGGTTATATTTTAAGATAGTTGGGCGATGGCGCGTGCAGTTAGGAGCAAGTACGAAGAGGTGGACACTGTGTCTTGGGCGAATGTGTCAAGGCCAGTCTAGGCCTTAGTCTTTTGATGTTTACTATTCCCATGTTCACGTGTTAATAGTCACATTTTGCAGTGCTGCGCGCACGTCCATTAATCGGGCGCGTGTTCTTCGACTATTGCAACAATGTGACGAGCACGACGGCGACGCGGATCAGCTACGATCGTAACTGGCCGCGGCAACGCGAAGAATCGTCAAGCTCGAGAGGCTTCTGCAGAAAAAGCGCGGAACTGCCAACGAGCCGGCACCATCTGCAGCTAGTAAAAAACCGCAGAGGCAAGTTTTGGCGGCCGCAGACGAGAACCCGCGCCCTGGAGGTGCTGCTCAACCAAGCCCATCAATGACTACTAGGAAAACAAGAAAGGCGGCGAGCGCGCCAGCCTCGCCGCAGGACTGATGTGTGATTGATGTTGTTTGATAATAAAGTTTTTTTGATGATACTGGCTATTGGTTGAGAGTATGATGTGTTCTATGCCCATTCATAGTATCCAAGGTATTGGTTGTCACTAACCAATGGAATAAACCATGGTAAGCGCCGCTTGCCAGGTTTATTGCTGAACTAATCATTTTCTTTCTGGAAATTATAGCGCTTTGGTGGCGCTCAAAACTCAACCGATGCAACGTAAGGGTGCACGGGTGATGTGGCCTTGCACAGGTAAGCCTGAGTTAGCTCGGGTTCGGCCTATACATGGTCATGGTCGGCACCTGCACTCTACAATGCGACCTGCTGAGGACATCCTTGGTTTATTTTATTTGGGGTGGGTTTATTTTTTCTATCCTCTGAAGGATGTGTTTTAATTATCCGTCTGCGGAGAAATCCAGAAATCGGATATGGCAATGTTCAGAGATTAATCGCCTGTTAATGGCTGCATAAGCGAATCTCCAAAGGAGAAGTCAGACATTCTCCAATGTCCTGACTTGGGGAATGCAGTAGACACTCATCAACAGCACGACATGGATAAAAGCGAGACCTCGGTCTTGCGATAATGTCGTGATCTCGAACAAGTACACATCCGTATACGTAACGAGTAGGCGCTGTCTGATGGCGCCGTAATAACAAAGAGGCCGAGGTATGACCAGGTCTGTGAGAAGCACGCGCTGTGTTTGGGGTCACAGCGCAACGCCTCTCACCAAGAGAAAGCCGCAAGCTAGAATCAGCTAGTATTGATGTAAGCCAAGCCATTGTCTTACATGTGCATTAAAATTTTAAAATTTTGAAAAATGTTCGTACACTATTTGTCACTTCGAAAAACCGGGAGATTGTATCCTTACGGGTGTTATATATCTCATAAAGTGCCTCGCATGGCACGAAAAGCAGCAAGCGGGAATACATCGGGCAAACCTCTCGGCCGCTTTGTATTGAGGCAAAGGAGCACGCTGATGGGTTAAAAAGACCCAACGCCTTCACCCTCCTGGGCGACCTCATGGCGCGATCACACTCAAACAGCCGATTCGGTGTCGCAGTCACCATCATGGCGCTTGAACCCGACATCTCACACCGCGATCCCTAGAAGCGCTTTGGACTGCGGCCAGATCACCTAGAATCAAGAATAATGGTGTATGTGAAACAGTAACGCAGGAGCTTTCAACATTCGCCGACATTTGCTGGTTCTGCCTTATGAGGTCGCGATCCAGGTCCCCTAGGCGAGTAGCCCCTAGGGCTTCACCTTTACTCACACTAGTTAACTTCCAGCTGCTGGTGCCCGGTCAGCCATCCTGGTCTCTATATTAACCCTTTCCTAGTCTGATAGTATTCTCTAACAATTTCAGTAAAATGAAATTGCGTTTGGGGATACTTTTCAGATTGACTTTCTCTCATTCAAGGCTCCGAAGAAGGCGAGAACGTCGAAACGTTAGCCTTAGTGCCACCCGTTCTACCAATCTTGGAGTTGCTTGATATAAAGGTTATCTCTCAATATCGTTGGCTACTATGCCAAGATCCAAAGAGAGCCGAACGTCGAAAGTAGTAATTTCTGTCCGAGATCAGAATAAAAAATTGTTTCACATTTTTGCCTATCTTCGTTCTGGACTCTATTATTCAACATCTTGCAGCTGAGGCAACTCGTAGCGTTTGAAGCGCATTCGGCTTAGAATCTTTTTCTGATCTACAGTGAAATATTGTCGACAAGTTTTTGCTAGATATTTTAGCCTCGAGGACAAGCCTGCTCCTCGTCGGAGGATGTCACTAAACGATCAAGTTTCAAGCCGTTGAATCAAATCCGAATACAACTGCCAGAAGCGTGGCAGCATATAGGCGTCCCTCTGTTAGAACTTCAAGGTATCTGGCCTCGATCAGTATGGTGAAGAGAAAACAGAAGTGGATACCCCATGACTTGAGTGACAAGCAGCGCCTGACCCGCATCAACATCAGGTCAAACCTTTTGCTCAAACGACCGTTCGTGCAGCGAGAAAAGGCTATGTTAACTGTTTGGTACTGCTGCAAAGGTTTAATCCACTACATCTTCTTGCAACCCTGTGAAACAGTCACAGTGGATACTGATGTCATCTAGAGATGATAAGAGATGATATTTGAGAAATTGCGAAATATTTCAATTTTAGTATATGTTCAGGAATGAACAGGTGTGGCTGCAGAGACGAACAGTATGCCTCCTTCTTCAGAACAACGGTCTGCCTCATTCTTCGAAAGTCGCCCGGAATGCATGGCGCACCCCGAAAAAAATGACCTCAGGTCGGTTGAAAGTCGTATCCTGCGGCCTGCGTTGACTCTGCTCGATGCTCCTCTCCTTTCAGCATGTCACTAAAATGTCCTTCACCCCGACATTGTTTTCGTTACAGGTTCAATCGAATGAATCGTGTTTTCCTCTTCTAGATGTGGGTTGTTACCCACTTTAGTATCAGTGGTCTTCTTCCACGCAGTACACTCACCTCGCTCAGTCACTGGATCTAGCTCAAGATCACTGACCTCAAACTACCGTAGTATTGGTTAATTATGCTGGGCTTGCACTTTCAAATTTCGGTCTAAGATTTGAAAAAGATTTACAGCGCGGATGTCTAGCAAGAATGCAATATAAGGCAGACTAGTCAAGTTGTCGCATGACCACTTGAGTGGAATCACTTCTGAAGGGAATCTTATCTAAGCCTTTCGAAAAAGAAGATTGAAGTATTTGCTTGAAGAACCCTTTCATCCTATAATATCTTAAAAAAGGTAAGCGAGATCTTTCTCAGTTGGAGTTGTTAGAAGTCTACAACATTGCACCGTTTATTGGTGCTGTTTAGGTTAGAAAGAGACATCGCTTGACAGACCTCAACTTCGCCGAGAAGTGGCTACCATAGCCAAGAATAGCGATTCACTGCAGAAGGCGACCACAAACCCCGCGAACGAAGCTAAGAAGATTGGACTGGATTAAACCCGGACAAATAAAGTCATAAGGATAGGAAGAACAGAATGTAGCTATCAACGTCGAGGCATCACAGCTGGAAACTTTCCAGAAGTTCACACGGCGACTGGAGTGTGGAATCAGAAGTACTGGCGAGGATTGTTAAGGGGGCATCTGCGTTTCGAAAGGTTGGATGGACCAATCTGAAGCTTATCATCCATCGCGCTAAATATAAAGCTGCGGTTTTGTCACTCAATTGCCGTACCTATTGTTGTCTACGCGAGTGAAGTATGGGCGATGGTTGTGAAGTGCACCAAAGAGTTGAACGCCTTCCACCAAAGATGTCTTTGACGGATATTGAGAGTACGATATACAGACCACGAAACCGGATCGGATCAAATAGTTGATTGATCATTGATCGCATCTGAGCACCGATTTTCTCGAGTGGTCATGTGCTGGATTCCGTGGTAGCAGAGCACGCGGTCGTCCGAACAAAGGTGTGCGCATTAAGCAGGTCTGATGTAAGGTAGCGATTATAGCATAGTTGCAAGTCGGACAGGGTTTAACGGTTGTATGAGGCGATACTGCGGCACCGTCACACTCTACCTCGTATTGCTTCGAATTCCAATCATCTGTTGTCAGTCTTTCTCCTTTCTACTGGATTCCTTTCAGGTAATGTTTAACGTTTATTACTCTCTTTCTGCCAGTGTCTTTTTTCTTCTTTCTCTGTCCTTGCAGGTACAAAGTAGCGATCTGTCTAAGCTCGGTCCCTCGTGAGTGCTTCGCTTCCTAGCGCCCTTGGCTGCTCCGTCTACTGGCGCTTGTAGTTGCTGAATCGCATCCTGAAATTCTAGCGGTAGTTCTGAGCCTTGTTGTTGAATTTTCTGCCCCCTTTTTGTACATCTTCCGACGCCCTGATGTCCCTCCCTTCTCCTAATTCTCTTGAATTCTCTTGTATTCTCTTCTTATAGCACATTGCTATTGTTTTACGTCTTGCGTTGGCTTTTCTGCATATGTCAGATGAACAGCTGGACTCCTTGATGTAGTGTACCCTTTTTTTTTGGTTCCGGGGTTTTCTGCAGCTAAAACTCGTAGTTTTCCCGGGGGCAGTGTCTAGCTCAGTGGTTCAGCTGTTTTTCATGCCTCACTCTTTCACATACTCCTCTCCTGACTCGTTTCTTGCCTGCTTTAACTGTCTGACCGTCTAGCTATAGCATGCTGTTTCACGTGCGCTTCTTATAGCGAACTGCAATTATTTTACATCTTCTTTGCCTTGCTCTGTCTCAGAGGAACAGCTGGACACCTTGGTTATGTAGGTGGATCACTATTTGATCCGGAGTTTCAGCTGCTGAAACTCGCAGTGTTGGCGGGGCACTGCCCTTCTAGCTTAGTGGTTCACCTGTTTTTCATTCCTCGATTATTTACATACTCCCTCTCTTAGTCTCTTTTGTCGTTCGCTTGCTCTAGCCGTCTGGCTGTCTAGCTATTCCATGCGTGTACACGTGCCATTCTTTTTATAGGGAGTAGCTATTATTTACATCTTTGTTACCTTGCTCTGCATGTCTCAGAGCAACAGCTGGGCGCCTTCATTATGCAGGTGGATCTCTCTTTGATCCGGGGTTTCAGCAGCTAAACTCGCAGTGTTGAGGGCACTGCCCCATCTATCTTATATCTTAATGGTTCCTTCTGTTGCTCCTACCTCCATGGTTCATCTGTTTTTCCTACCTCCGTTCTCTTACATACTCCCTCCCCTCCTTGGCATGTCGTTCGCTTGCTCTAGCTGTTTACTTATCAAACGCTTTGCATCCGTTTGCACGTAAGCTTCTTCTTTCTTTTAAGTCCCATATTAAATGTTAGCTCACTCTTAGTACCGCTAGTACTGCTAGCTGATTCCTCCAATATGTCTTTTTTTCTGATTCTCCACCAAATTCTGTTTCTCTCTATACACTCCCATGTTTTTACTATGAGTTTATTATTTAGGGCTTAGTATAACCTAGACCGTTGCTGGCACTTGTATTTCAGTTGTGTTCTTAGCGTTCCTTTTGGTCTTAGTTCCGTTTTGTGTTTGAATTTTTGCCTCTTCTAATGTCGGTTTTGATTCTGATTTGTTTGGCTTCTTCCTCATGGTTGTTATATTCTCGTTGTCGATAAAGTATTAGTATTAGTATTTTTTGTTTAACTTCTGGCATCAACCGAATAAGAATCGCAACGTCTTATAAGGAAAATTCTTGAAAAACCTGGAAAATCTTCCCTGTACACCTTGTTAAATTCGGTGCTGAAACGACCTGAGCGAATTCCAACCCTAACAGATTTAACTGGACAATCTGCAGTAACTGATGAGTCTAAAGCGTCTATGCTAGCGAAATACTTTCAAAAGTCTTTTTCAGAGTCATCTTCCTACAGTGATACTTTTGATACTGTGAGCTCTACTCAGAGTATGGAAAGCACAATTTGGTTTCACAAAGAAGAAATCTACAATGCATTATGTGCAACCTGCAACCTTTACCGTTACCCCGGATAAAGTTCCACCATACTTTATTCGGAAAATCGCCATAGCTATCTCTTACCCGTTGGAGCACATATTTAATGCTAGCTTCATGCTAGGCGAGGTTCCTGGTCGTTGGAAGCATGCGTTCATTACTCCGATACCCAAGAAAGCGCCCTACAATCTGGTTACCAATTATCGTCCCATCAGTATCACATCCGTTTTTGCAAGAATTTTTGAAAGGAAACTGAAGGTTGCTCTCGTCAATTATCTGGAGTCAAATTCTCTAATTCCCGAGAATCAGCACGGTTTTCGCAGCGGTAGGTCAACGGAAACATTAATGCTGTCAGCGTTAAATGATTGGACAATGGCGCTTGATCAAAAAATAAACGTGGACGTCGTTTATTTCGATTTTATGAAAGCTTTCGATAAGGTTCCATTAAATAAACTGATCTACCAGCTGGAGAAAATCGGTGTTCATCCAAGGATAATTAAGTGGATAAAAAACTTCATAAGCGACAGATCCTTTCAAGTTAGAGTCAACGATTCGTACTCCGAATCCATTCCAGCTACCAGTGGGGTCCCCCAAGGAGGTGTTCTCTCACCAGTGCTTTTTATCATCTATACTTCAATGATTCCCTCTCTGGTTGAAGAGTTTGGAGTCATCTGTAAAATGTTTGCTGATGACATAAAAATATACAGAAACATCGTTGAGGAGGATGACCACGCTGCCCTCCAGTCTGCAATAGATGCTGTTGCGGATTGGTCAAGGAGGTGGGAGCTTCCCTTATCAGGTGAAAAAACCAAAGTGCTTCATCTTGGACAGCAATACAACAGAAACTCTTATTGTCTTGGTGAACAGGAACTTAATAGTACGCCTTCTTTACGTGACCTAGGATTTATTCTAGACACTAAACTTTCCTTCAGTCAGCACTGTGATTATACGGCTAAGAGAGCTGAAAGAGTTGTGCATAATATATTTAAATCTCTGAGAACTAGTTCAATAGCGCATTTATTATCCGCATACAAGGCCTACGTGAGGCCCATGCTAGAGCATGGTACTACGGTGTATAGTCCTACTACTAAGAGAGATGTCGCCAGATTGGAAGCTGTGCAAAACAGTTTTACAAGAAAGCTCTGGATCAGAGTACATGGGTGTGACTATAACAACATTCCTCCGGCGTATGGAAGGAACAAATTCTTCAATTTACGCACTCTTGCTTGTCGCCGAAGAAAGTTCGACTTGGTAACGGTTTATAAGATGATAAAAGGCATGATGGGTCTTCCCCTTAACGAATTCTATTCAATGTCTCATTCTAACACAAAAGGCGCTCAGTGGAAGATCCTAGTTTCTAGGGCTAGTAGCAACATAAGATCTTCTTTTTTCACAAATCGAGCTGGCAATGAGTTCCTGAAATTCTCCAAGAAAAATGGATTACCAAATTCTATAGGGCAATGCAAAATCCTCATTGACAGGTATCTGCAGAAAGTTCCTTAGCAGTTTAGTTTTATCTATTATGGTGTTATACTAATTGCATCCTCCTATTTTCTACTCGTATCCTCTGTGTTTTAGGTTGATTTCTGTTGTTGTGTTTTTTTGCGTGGATTACTACGTACAATAAATAAATAAATAAGAGTGTCCAAGCGATAAGTAGAAAGAATGGGTGGGCGGGAGAAACTGATGCGCTCAATCCAACGAACTTCGAATGAGAGAATCTTACTTACAGCCTAAAGAAATAGGCACAAAACGGCTCGGATGGGTGGAGGTCCCTTTCCATTGTTCTTCATACTTTGTCAACAATTTTCCTTTGCTGTCTCTGGTAGACCTAGCGATAAGAAGGAAGCATTGGTGGAAGGGAGAAACTGTGCGCTCAACACAACGATCCTCGAATGAGAGAATCTTACTTGCAGCCCACAGCTAAGAAGCAAGCATATAGCGCAACAAAAGATGAGATAGCGCCATGCACTCCGAGCGTTCACCGCAGCGTTTATTTGATTGATAATGTAAATACCACTTACATGAACCACCAAAGTGGGGATATGTGTCTTCCTCACTGTTGTATTTGTCGTTTAACTTCTGCTGTCAATCGAATAAAAGCCGCAGCGTCTTGGAAGAGTGTCCAAGCGATAATTAGGAAGCATGGGTGGGAGGGAGAAACTGGTGCGCTCAACACAACGAACCTCGAATGGGAGACAGCCTACAGAATTAGGCGCGAAACGGCTCGGGTGGGGGGGGGGGGACTCATCGTGTTAAGTGTTGTCATTCTTTGTAAGAAGCACTCGAGTATGGATATAAGTACTACGACTACTGACCTGGGCGCAAATAGGCTCAAAGGAAGGTTCACGATGTAGGGGCGCCTAATACGACGTTTTGTGTCTTCTGCTGTGAATGTGCACACGTGTGCCTTCCTACCGAGGCGAATACTCTAAAATGAGGAGTGACGAGCACTAGTGTAGGGCCGCAAATACTCGTCACAAAATTGACATCAACTTAAAAGGATCTCAAAAAAAAAACAAAGGGAAAATTCAAACGACAGTTCGACCGGCTGCTAGGTGGTAGTATAGACATTAATGAACAGCGGCAATATGGATGAGCACAGCAGAAAAGTGAAAGCCGAAGCTCTTACACACCAAAAGGTTATGCCCGAACACAGTACAGGTAGCACCAACAGGAATGAGCTATGACCTCCGCTGGAGCACACAGGCGGCAGAGCCGTACCCCGCGGTAGCACCCCGCGGTAGCACAACTGCAACAGCACCGCAGGATACTGCAGGTCCACTAATCGGACGGTAGCAAGGACAGGAGCCAACTGCAACAGCCGCAGAATTCTGCGGCTGTTG
>OX377204.1:9010794-9153793 GCA_947396885.1 Heligmosomoides polygyrus polygyrus
ATCACCAGCAAGCGCGCGTCTAGTTACTGCATTAGCAGTAGCTGTTACAGTTTTGTCTCAACAATACTTGAGAGCAAGCTCATACCAGCACGTGAATATACTTGAGCACCATTACACCGTTTGCCAAGAAAGCAGCCATTAAGAACGATGTGCGGTCGCTATCTCTGAAATCATAACTGCCTCTTGGCTTTTTGAGTTTTTGACGTCGTTTCTTCGTTATGAATCAACGTGATATTCGGGTGCTCTACTCATATGATGGAAAAGCGGACACAACACCGCGGCCGCGCTCGCAACATCAACGCTGCTTTTGGAGAGGATTTCGGGAAAAAACGCACGATTCGCCGCTGGTTCGAAAGGTATTGATCTGAAGATGAAGAAGCCATGGTGAAAGCGAATCCGCGTTAAACTGTGAGAAAGCTGGCACAGCACTTCGGGTTGACGGCAGCACTACCATTCGCTACTTAAATGCAACCGGAGAAGTAGAGAAATTGGATGAATGCATCCACGCGAACTGACTGTCGGGTATATGCAGAAGCGCCACATCAGCCGTGTTTCGTTAAGGCTGCGCAATCTACGGTAGCATTTTTTGGACAGGATCGTGACATGCGATGAAAAATGGATCTTTTATGACAATCGCCGATGCTCTCCAAAATGGCTGGAAAAGAATGAGAGTCTCAAGGAAAACCTAGTCTCCATCCAAAAAAGACCATGGTGACCGTACGGTGGACAATGTCTGGAGTAGTCCATTACAAGTTCTTGGAGACTGGAGAAACTATCACAGCGCAGAAGTACTGTGCCGAAACTGGAGTGATCCACCAGAAGTTGATTGAAACAGCCGGTTTTGGTATTCAAAGAGGCCCAGTCATATCGCCGTAGGTTTCAAAAATTGTTGTCTAGAACCTAGATAAGTTGGGATAAGAAACTCTGCCACATTCACCATATCCGCAAGATCTGTTATCTATCGAGTTTCATTCTTTCAAGCATTTAGATAGTTATGTGAAAGATAAACAATTCAACAACCAAGGTGATGTCGAAAATGACTTCTTATGTTTTATTAATTCTCGTAGTTCTGATTTTTACAAAGATGGAATCCCCAAAATGAAGATGTTGGAGAGATGATATTCATGACTCCTCTCAATGAGCTGACATAAATGTGATCCAAGAAACGGAGCAAGTTTGCTCTACTGTTGGTATTTGTGTAGTGTAATTCCTACGCAATTGCGAGGATTCTGGAAATCGGAGGTTGAATCTTTTTTCTCTACAATCCTTAACACACTAAGGACAACAGGGAGTGTATATGCTGCGCAGCATGCGGTTGCCTGGAACAATGCGCATCTTTTTCGCTGCTCAACTTTGAAACTCAGCTTTCCTTCAAAGTGAAGCATTTTCGCGAGGGTTTTTGCTGTGATCTTACAAATTTAACTGTCAAAATCTTTAGTGGCAGCGGGCAAGCAAATGCTTTGGTTATACTCGTTACTAAGAACAAATTAATTGACTTCTACGAATAGTCAAATACGAGAAAATTAATCAAGTGCAAAATTATTCAAACAGAGAATTAATAGAAAATCAGTTTTAAGCAAATGCAAAATTATTCAAATATAACAAATAGAAAGGCTAAAATGATGTCGGCAACCGGTTTTCACAGATCAAGTAAACCTCGGTGTATGAACTTTCGCTTACATGCGCTTCGAACTACATTTAATATGATCGCTAAATCGTCATGTTCCATATAGCACGAATTTTAAGGTCCTCCAAACAGTTTTCCTGATTCTCACCTTTGCATCGTCTTGTACTCCCGGCTAGCGAGTTAATCTTTGTGCATTACAATCTGAGTTTATAGCACTTCCTCGGAGGCTGTAAGAATCTGGTGTGGTTGATTGTTTTGCATTGTTCCCATAATTGCTTGAAGGACGTGGGTGTGTTTTGCTTTCTAAGGCAGACTATAGCAATAGTTATTTTGCTAGATATTTTGCTAGCAAAGAAATGCGGAAGACGTTGGTTGCGCAGTCGGAGGAAATGCGGCTATCGCGCACCCGATTCCAGATTCCTGGTTCAGATTCCCCGCCCAGGTCCACTTAGCCTTGCATTTCCCTATCGATGAATTGCTACCGTACATGGCTGAAAAGGAAAAAGAACTGAATTTCTTACCGGCTGGTCACTGAAACGCATTGTAAAGGCCAAATACGCATTTAAATCGACATACCGTAGAGGTAGAATGCGTGGCGCATCCCAAAAGCATGGACTACCGCCCTCTTTTATCCTCTTTATCTTTTTTGCAAGGTACACAGCTATTTTCCTTGTGTTGCCTCTTTCTTTTGAATTCATAAGGCGAAAAATCCATAGGGACATTCAATTTGGTTCACTCCTTTGTTGCGTTCCATTTCAAATATCGGAACTGAAGGACTTAAAATGACCTAGAATCGGAATTTCGGTAACGGAAAGAGAAAATTCTTAAATTGCTGAACAGGGGCCTTTCAAAGCTGTTGTCAATCTTATCGCTTCATTTTTCATTTTCCAGGCAGTGATGGTCCAACATGGGTGTGAATACGTACGTGAAACATTTCGACATTTTGGTGCGACGAAAAAGAGACTCAGCACTAGAAAAATGTCCTCAATGTGTTAGTGATGGTGATCTAACACCGACAGCTCGTTTTCTATCGAATAACGCCGTAGTGATAGCAATGTGCATTTGTTTTTCACTACTTTTCCATCCCGAAGCGCCCTGATGTTTCACATTTTCTTTGTTATACAATAAAGTTCTTTATAGATCCGTGATCATTCAAGGGTCCGCATAGATTTCGTTGACGCGAGTTATACTGTAACGTCGTCAGCTAAGATTTCTCTATTGAAAGCTGAGCTTTTCCGGCCCTCATCAGAGACCTTTGGTGTAACGATGCTCGATAATTGCATTTAATACACAAATCATAGACAGTGAGTATACCAAATAAAAAAATCATATATAAACATGGTGAAACATATGGCCTTGGCCTCACATAGTCACAACAATGCAGTTTGTTGGGAGACACCAAATTTTTTTGTGAACATAGAATGGCCATCAAAAATTCGTTTCCGAGCAATCATTCTTTTTGAAAAGGCAGTTAAGATTGGTGCGGCTCGGCAGAATGACAGAGCTAGATGGATAGAGTCTTATATCCTTCTTCAGTCGCAAGTCATAACGTGCGTTCATGGTAACCGCTGCGTAGCAACCACGAAGATGAGCGTTCCTTATACCGTTCCATATTCCTACTCCATCCTGCATTTCAACGCTCATTTCAGCGCAATCTTAAGGGCCACACTTTAAATAGTAACAGGGCGGTAAAGAGTGAAATGAAAGGAAATTATGCCTGAACACTTACAGAGGCCAGAAAACAACGAAAAAATTTAGAAGTGCTACAAACGCCACCCACCCATTTCCTAATTTTTCCTAGCTTTACAGCCATAGTACAGGGAGCTGCGTTTAAATGCCACAGTAGCAACTAAATAGAAATTTTTCAACACACGAATAAAAAGATGTCTCGTAGATAAAATTACTTAATATATCCTCCGTCAGCAGCAGTGACCGCCTCCATCCTTGGCATGAAGAGCGCTCGCCCTCCTTAAAAAGGCGCTGTCCACATTTGTGAATACTGCTTCGATAACTGTGCGAAGCGATGTGAAATTAGAGGGTCTCGTCTTGTTAGCTGCCCTTTCGACTACGCTCCAGACATAGTAGTCCAAAGGATTCAAATGCGGGCTATTCGAGGGCCAGAACTCCTTACAAGGGAAGGGTCTGAAGCGTATATCTGAATGGAGGGAGCGAGTCATATAGGATATAGGGAGAATCCCCACCCCTCATTTAGTATAACAATGTGTTTATTTTTTGCCAAGTCGTTAGACCCAAGTAGTGGGGGGTCCTTGAAGTCCCAATGGAATGCGGCGCATCACGAGTTTGGGTGTCTTGTACGCCACCATGCCTCCGCCGGCAAGCGGCTCGGAGCGCAGTGGAAGTGGGGTTGCTTCATATGAGGGAGGTCGGGGGTTTGGCTCTTGCACGCTGTTGCATATTGCATTTCAACTGATTGGTTGATGGTCGAGATTTAGGGGATTCTGCCATCTATACCATTTTCAGACGTTTTCTGCGCGTTCTTCCAGTTGTACGCTGTGGAGAGCACCCTTCTTTCAGCTTGTTTATCAATGACCGGATTTTAGCCACAACGTTTTCGTGGACTTCAAGTTGACGTACTTCGAAGCCCTTAAGTATGCTGTCCATCCGTTCGGCCAGCTTGATTTCTTCTTTCGAAGGTTCCTTGTCTAAAGGTGGGCCACACTTCAGCGTTCACCACTCGAGCATCGGCAGACATTGTTGGTGTTCGGTTTTAGGAAACCTTCAGCAGACCTCTGATTTCCAGGTGACAGGCAAAGATGAGGGAAAAAGTGTGTCGATGCCGTTTATGTTAATTTTCGGGATCCGCACACCTCGCTTCTCATTTGAATCACCTCCGACGTCACAACGTGGTCTCCTTCGAAAATCCGAGCAGGATGGTCTTTCCCGAGGTCATTGGTCCGCGTAGGGAAACAGACTGTAGCTTTTATACGCTGTGTCCGTATTGTGCTTAGTGCTGTTTCATGCACTTTGTACCTGTGTATCACTGAAACTGTTGAACATTTATACATCATCATGTTGAATACCACAGCATGTAGCTGGAAAATTAGGCAAAAAAACACGTCTGAAAGTGATGTAGACGTCAGATTCCTCCAAATCTCATCCAATCAGTTGGAATGCAAAAAGCCAGTTTTTGGACAAAAGTGCCCGTGTCTGCCGGTGTGCCGTCCTGCTGAAAGGCCATTCACGGCCTTATTACAGTCTGCAAAACTAGCGGAAAGATTTTGGTGACAGCTTGCCCTAGAAATTTGTCTCAGAATCATCGCCTGAGCCTTTTCCACGACTGTCGCAGTCCTCCATACGTGTTCCCGCCAATGGTTTTCCTCCCGTGTTGACGAAACCTTCCTCAGACTCCTCAGAAGCCTTGTACCAGGCCATAACATAGTAAAGGGTTGACCTCGGATACCCTAAGCATCGAATTAATTCAGCTGGCGAACACCCAATGGAAATACTTTTTATAATCACGGCTACTCGGATGTAGTTCGCATCTGCATGCGAAATCGAGGCTATCCGGAGGTTACTGCTGTTTACTAGCGGCTTCTGGCGCATAAATGTTCCTACATAATGTTCCTACATAATGGCGTTTAACAAGGTCTTAACTAGTGACATTAAATATCAATTTTTAGAAAGCCGTGGTATTGCTGTGAATTTTGTTTTGTTTTGTAAAATGCAAGAGCGATTGGAGCTCTAACTAACCTCAGCCTGTTATAGACATTAGGCAGTCCAAAGGCAAATTTTTTGGGACGAATAATGAACGCCCTTCCGAGACCTGATAACTTTCTTTGCTTCTGTTGTTACGAAAAGTAACTGATTCTAAATCCTAATTACAGCCTTCGACGACACGTCAAACTGTGAAACCACTGCTTTAAGAGGACATGAAATTCTTGTCGCTTTAGCCTGAAATTCGTTCTAAGCAGAGGCAAGCACAGTTTTTCCGGAAAATCAAGCGATAAGAATCCTGGGTACCGGTATATTGAATCTGTTTCTGACTGTTGTTACGAAAAGTACCGATTCTAAACCGCTTGTCCAGTGCTACGCAATCGTGCAATATATGGCTCCTGTCATCTGACCCTCCTTTCGAGGAGCATTTATTATCTAGTATAACAAGGCGCAGCACTCACACACATATTCAATCACAATAACAGGTTCTGAAGGATATTCTGAAGCCGTGGGCAACAGGACACTGAAAGAAGCTGGTACCAGCATTTCGAAGACAACAGGGATAAGGGTAAAGTAAAAAGGACGGCGTTATATAGTTGTGCTCTCCCAAAAATTTTGAATAACCGAATATATTCGAATAGCGATGATTTTCGAATATTCGAACATCGAATATATTCGAAAAATGCGATTTTTCGAGCATTCGAATTCGAATACATTCGAAAATCGCGCTTTTTCGAACGCTCGAATACGAATATTTGATTTCCAATAGATTTATTCGAATTCAAGTGTTCGAATATTTATTCGGGCACAACTATACGGCGTTACGTACTCAAAAAGGACGGCGTTACTTACCTATTCAATTCCTTTTTTGGATCCGCCACGAATTCTACTTCTACGGGAGGCGATTTAAATGCGTATTTGGCCATACAATCACTAGCGGTGTACAGCCGATGGACAAGCAAGCGCTCTATCCATCCCAGACAAGTCCGGAACCAATTCGCCGACTCCGGAGGGTTGAAAGGGTTGGTTGGCATATGTGGGAATCCGAGCCAGGAGCCTTGTATCGGGTGCACGCGACAGTCGTCGCCTCCTCTGATTGTGCTACAAGCGCCCAGATTATCGCCCTTAAACTCCCTTAACTATAGACTTTTATGGTGGATGCTAGCCTCGCTCAAAGCTAAGGAGACAAAAGACTTGGATGAAATTCCAGTAGATTTATGGGCCGTCATAAGTTCCGAGTCAGACTTCGACAGTGCATTGAAGGCAAAAAGCTGACCTCAAGCATCACTTTTAACTTCTCCGCTTTCAATAGCTTGCTCTTTCCATTGTTTTATTTTTACTGCGGAGCCCTCATAGCAGCAATTATTGCAAACTTCAGTTAAGTGGTCACTTTAGCTAAATTCTCTCCAAAAGAGAGGTCTTCATGCTGCGCATGGTAAGATGTTTCTCTCATTTTTTAAAAAGATAACAGAATTTTTGAGAGTCAAAAAATAACCGAGATATAATCGATTATGTGAAGACCTTCTCAGGGGCTCTGGTTGAACACTGGCTCCATTAGAGTGATTTCACAAAAATATTCACATTTCGCTAAGTTTCCCAATTTTCAAAATTCTCACTAGCTTTTCAAAAACTGAAGAAAAACTATTTAAAAAAAGGTTTTCATGTGCGGCAGGAGGTTTAATTTCTAGTCGATTTTCTGCAAAAATCGACCGGAAATTGAACGTGGGTTTTAGCAATTATACCTATTCTTGCATCAATGAAGTGCTTGATTTTACAACAATGAGAATCGCAAGGGATAAGGTTTATTCGATTTTGCAAAGCGTCACAGTTGTGCATACAATTCCAATAAAGTCAGCAGTTGTTGTTAGCAATTTTCGAAAAAAATTTGTCCAGAAATCTGTGAAAGTGTGTTCGGTAACCGAAAACGTTACTTGACACAAAGACCGTTCTCGCAGCTGCCATGGCATGAAGAGCACGTTTGTCCCGTAATGTAGACGCGCATTGAGGCGCGGAACGGGCTGAAATTTTCGGACATCGGAAAACGGACTTATACCAATATCCCATCGAAGGAATAATAACTTGCCCCGTTCTATAGTGACAGACAACGGCCCAGTTAGTGTCACAGAATTGTTTTTCAGAAACGGCGCAGCCCATTTCAAGAGTTGCAGCCCATGCCATCTACAAAAGTAGAGATCAATTAGATTTGGTGTCAAAAATAAAAATAAAACTGTATTGCGTCTCTTAGAAAAATGTGACTACAAAGACCCGACTTCGAGCGGATTGTCGACGGGCGCATTTGTGATATCGTCCAGCTCCCTACCAATCAGTGCAGCTTCGTAGCTTGTTGTGACACGACACGGTTGTGACACGTTGATGCCATACACGCCGTTCGTCTTCTGATAGAAAAACACCGGTAGAAACAGAAGCCGGTGCATCTTGCCTTCCTGGATTTGGAGAACGCCTTTGATCGCGTTCCGCGTGAAGCGATATGGTATGCCTTACGGGAACACGGAGTCCCCGAAGAGCTCATAGAGTGGGTACGAATACTGTACTCTTGTCCGAGGAGTAGAGTCCAAGCGGCAACAGGTAGGTCGATGGAGTTTCCCATCTCTGTCGGAGTACATCAAGGGTCTGCGCTCTCCCCACTACTCTTCGTCGCCGTTATGGATGCCATATCGCGTGATCTTCAGCAGCCAGTCCCTTGGACGTTGCTTTATACTGATGATGCAATGCTCGCCAGCGACGATAATATTGAACTCCAGCGGCAGGTACAAGCTTGATGCGATCGCTTGCAGAGATTTGGACTCAAACTTAATGTCAAGAAGACCGAGTATATGACGACTGACGAAGATGAGTCAGCTCCATTGAGGTGAATGGCTGACACTGTCCGAAAGAATGGTCTTAACCTTCATATGCCCGGTAGGCGGCCACGAGGGCGTTCAAAACACCGGTGGCTTGATACGCTGCATCAGGACTTGAAGGTGGCTAGGTTGAACCGTGATCAGACATTTGATCGGGAAAAGTAGCACCAACATTCCAGGAAAGCGGACCCGCAACTAAGCGAGACAAACGCTGAAGAAGAAGAAGAAGAAAAATGTAACTGCTCTCACATTTAAAACCTACGTTGCTATAATATTTACGATAACAGCATCAAAGCCTTACGAGGGAATGCCGTCAGCTTCCCATGGAACTTCGGATTGAGACCTATGTCACGTGAAAGAGCTCGAAACGCTGACCACAGATATGTAGATCAAATTTGCTAAGCCGATCTCCTGAGCGAGTTGTGGCCGGCGGAAGCCGCGATGTCTTCCGTATGTTAGGCGCGCTCAATGCGCATTATTGCGTAATCAGCGGTTCGGTTGGCAGCGCTAACAGCAGCGGCGGCCGCGCAGTGGTAGAGTGCTTGTTCCACAGGATTGGTCTCATTGGTTGGCTTTCTGTCTCTTCCGGCTTTTTTGCATTTTGTGATTTATGTCCGACGGAGACCTATACTCTCATTTTTAGCACATTTTTGGGCGCTTTGGTAGTTGGGGGGTCAACATAGAATGCCGCGGCGGGGAGGTGAGCCACATCTTGGAGTCCCTTCCCCCACCTAAATCTGTGTTCTCCTGTGCTGACTCGGAGGAGAGCACAGATTTAGGCAAGGAAAGAGACTCCAGGGTGTGGCTTAAGTGACACACCCGTGCTAAAATCGTACGGACCACAACTCTTCCAGACCGCTCGATCTCTGGCTGCTTGCATCCAGTGAGGCAGACTCCGCTCTCTGAAAGATCTTGAGAGTGAGTCTGCCCATCGCGTTGGCGGTCGTCGCAGTGGTCTCTTATGGTCTCTTGGGAGCCATTCTGTGACACGGAGACTCCATCTATCGTCCTTTCGTCGAAGCAGGTGTCCGGCCCAGCGATATTTGGACTTCTTCATATACTGCAGCGGGTCTGCTAATTGCGACTTCTCCCGTAGCTCCGAGCTTCGTAGGCCTTCTTGCCATTGCTGACGAAGGCTTGTCCTCAGAAGGCATCTCTCCAGTGCACGATGCGTAGTTTGCATTGACCTGGCGATTGTCTTGTTGTCGGGCCAGGTTTCCGTCGCGTAACACATCGCAGGCAGTACAGAGGCGTTGAATATCGAGGCCGGCATCCTTGACCTGATCCGTGAATTCGCGAATCGAACCCAAGGCCGCCCATGCTGCGCGTCTCCTGCGCGCGACTTCAGGAGCGAGATCGTTACCCACGTTCAGCTCTCTTCCTAGGAGTCCCGTGTCACACCACTGGTTGACCATAAATTGCGTTTTGGACATATTCGTGTCCAATCCAATCTTCATACCTGCCACACTGAGCTCGTTCAGCATCTCCTCGACTTCTGCCAGGCTGGTAGAGATGAGAACAATATCGTCGGCGAAGCGAAGGTTGCTGCTCCGTTTACCGTCGACAGGGTAGCCTTTATCGTCCCAGTTCAAGTCCCTCATGTCATCCTGGAGTGGCTGTGAATGGCTTGGGAGAAATCGTGTCCCCCTGCCGTACTCCTTTCCCGATAGGAATCTTAAGCTTTCGATCGAACAACTGGATGGGTCGATGTGTTCGAGAAGCATTCGTCGAGAAGTCGGATGTAGGGCGATGGTATACCAGCGTGCACAAGTGCGTTCAAAACGGCGTTGATTTCCATAGAGTCGAACGCTTTCCGATAATCCACGAAGACAAGAACAAGTAGGATGTGGTAGTCGCGGCTTCAGTTGTGAGACAGTCTGAATATGGTCCATGCAGGAGAAATCCTTGCGAAACCCTGCTTGCTCCACTGGGTGATACTCACCCAAGCAACGCTCCATAGGTTAAGCAGTATCTTGGTGAAGATCTTGTACACAACCGAGAGAATACTGATGAGTTGATAGTTGTTGATATCCTCCTGCTGACCTTTTTGAAGATTAGAACTGTTTTCGACTCCTTCCATGAGTCCAGAATCCTACCAAGTCAAAGGTAGTGGTTGAAGTGCTTGGCAAGAAGTGAGCAGAGGGCACTGCCACCCGCACGAAGGAGGTCAGCAGAAACGCCGTCCGGTCCGGGAGCAGTGCCTGGCTTCATCCTTCTGATGGCATGAGCAACTTCTGATTCCAGAAGGGGGATACTTCCTCAGCTGGTGGCATGAAGCATTTCGGGACAGTGCTGGAAGAACGAAACAGATCTGTGTAGAATTCTTAAACGATGGTCTCCATCGCTCTTCGAGACATTTGCGTTGTTCCATCCTTATCCACAAGAGCTGACATTATTGCCTTCTGGTCGCAGAGATCTCGTTTGCAGCGCTTTATGCTTGAACCTTTCCCAGCGGCTTCTAACAGCTTCAATCTTCTGTAGGCTTGAATGGACTCGTTCACTGCAATTCGACAGGCCTTCGAGATGGTGACTTTTTCCAGATGGGAAGCATTAGGATCCAGTTTAACAGCTCTTCCTTGCTCCAAGAGCTTAATCGAATGTGCGTTGAGTCTTGAAGCAGACGGTGATGTGGCTTCGCGAGAGCTGCTAGAACATTTCAACGGTCCTTTGGAGAGAAGGTCGTAGTCTTCCGATGGATCTTCAAGAAGATTTCAATCATATTGCATATTGCATATCTTTATTGCTCCTCTATTCCAACTCCTCAGACTTGAATGTGGGGATCCCCACCGGTGCCGGTTTATGAGTGTCACACTTGAACATCCTCTTTTTGAGAGTGAGCTTCGCACGGACAAGACGGTGATCCGACCCGGTGTCAAATGAAGGCAGCACGGAGACGTCGAACAGACTCCAGCTCTGTTTGTAAGAACATGGTCGATCTCCGAACGTGTTTCTCCATTTTGGCTTTCCCAGGTCTATGTTCGGTTTGAAGCTTCTTAAACATAGAATTTCCATGGAAGAGACGGCACGCGGATAGGAAGTCTATCAGGCGCTCTCCGTTTTCGTTCCTTGAGGAAGTTCCATGTGGTCCTAGCCTCCATTCTCGTGATCATTCGTACCGACGATAGCGTTAAAGTCACCAACGACAACTTTGTAGTAGCTCTTCTCGTCGTTGACAGTCCTTTCGAATAGCTTGTAGAATTCCTCCTTTCCTCCGTCTGTGGCCGCAGATGTTGGAGCATATCCATTTATGATGGAGATGGTTTCTTGTTCTTTGGTTTCCAGGCGAAGAACAGCCACTCGCGGACTGATGATCTTGTAAGGGTCTACTAGGTGGTGCACTCTCGAATTGATGAGAAATCCAACTCCGCCAATATTCTTTCTGTCCACCTTTGCTCCGATAATGGGAAGCTCGTTGTGGTCGGTCCTTCTTATGGTTTCCGTTCTGCCTTTCGTTTCCTGCAGGGCGATAACGTCGTATTTGATGTTGCGGCTTCTGTAAAGCAGTGTCCGAACATCCTGCTCAGATGCGATCGAACGACAGTTATAAGTGCAGACGAATAGGTAGTTTCCGTGTCGTGGGGAGAGGGAGTTTCCGGTAGTCCGATTCCAATGACGTCCTGATAGTTTAACTCCGAGATTAGATGGCCCCTCGCCGGAGTTGGATGCAACCGACATCGTAGAAGTCCACCTCCGGCGCGCGGAGGACTGGGGCGTGGGTTTAGTTGTTTGAGCCATGGCGGTGGTCTGGTTACTCACATGTTCCTGGCCAGTGATACATGAGACCCACCCATACACGACAAAGCATCGTGTACTGCGTGACCATTTGTGCCGTTAGCCGTCACTAAGTGATGTTCACCTCTTCACCGAGATGAGGTGGCACATGAAGGGGCCCATTACCATAGCGCCCAAAAATGTGCTAAAAATGAGATTATAGGTCCTCGTCGAACATAGCTCACAAAATGCAAAAAAGCCATCACACACGGCAACCTAATCGATGAACACAAACCTGTGAAGCGAGCACTCTACCACTGCGCCACCGCGGCTGCTGTCAGGACTGCGAACCGAACTGCTGATTACGCAATACTGCGCCCAACGCTGAATGAGCGCGCCTAACATACGGAAGACATCGCGGCTTCCGCCGGCCACAACTCACTCAGGAGATGCAGTTAGCAAAATTTGGTCTAAATATCTGTGATCAGCCTATCGAGCTCTTTCACGCGATATAGGTCTCAATCCGAAGTTCCATGGGGAGCTGATGGCATTCGCTGGTTAGTACTACATTTAGGACTACCTGTTTATTTGTCAGAACAATATACCGCCGAAGCGGTGACGTATCTCTCGTACCAGATAAAGCAGCTCAAAGGCGGTTAACAAGCAGCAACAAACTATGGATAAAGCAGTTTCAAGCCATCAAGGCAAAATAGATTAGATTGAAAGAAGCACCATAGAGATACCTCTTAATGTGTTTTTTGTATTACATCTAGATCTTACTGCATGTGGTTATCTTCCCTAACCTATAGGAATGATGGGATAAAGGACGACGTTACATAATCTTTCTTGGAATGCTCCACGCTTTCTACACGGTGTCGTGGAAGCGATTTGAATGTGCATTTGGCCTATGTTTAATATACATACAATGGCCTGTGGTGGCCAGTTGAACAATAAGGTACTAATTGACCAACCCCGAAGGGATGAATATCTATGTATTAGGTTGTTGAAAAAGTCTTGCACCAAAAATTTTTGAAACATTTTTAAGATTTAACAGGAACTTTCAAGGACTGTTTCGTCCCACGTGCTTGTAGCTTGTAGTTTGGCCTAGGCGGAAAATCCGAACCAAGATTGTGGAATTCCACCAATCGCGTTAGAACGCGCCTTTGCGCAAATTGGAGCGGTAGAAATCGTATGACCAATAAGTGCCGAGTACGCTCAATCAATATCGCTTAATCTATTTTAAAAGCGCTTTTACCTTAATAAAAGACATTATAGAAGTGTTAAAGTGACTACGATCCAATGTAGTCGCGTCTTCGATACTGTTGTTGCTTAGTTCAACTTGACTCCACCAATATTTGACAGCCTGAAAAAAAATTCAATCAAAATTGTTATGTAAGAGTTATGAGCTAACAGTTCATCGTCAGTTTACCATTTCCAGAGCTTCTACCGGAGAATGCTCTAGATTTTTCTCTACTAGATGGAAATTTTCTTGTACTCCGTACGGAAGCGACGAGGACTCGGTGCATGTCTTCGCCACGTTTCTAGCAGTTCGCTCTTGTTTGCAGCTATATTTCTGGAAAAGGCAATGTTTGTTCAGATTCTTATCGATTTATTAATGGTCTGTTGAAACTCGCTAACTCGGACCAGTTTCAACATATTTGCAGCAGACGGAAGTGCATTGCCGTTGCTCTTCTTGACCAGCCCCTTCGCCAGCTGTGACCTAATGACACGAATAATCATCTTGATGGAAAGAAAAATCAACCTGAAATTTCCCAAACTATATCAAACCTTCGATAGTTGATCATATCAAGTGCCGTGTTCCTGATAACGTCCTCTACCCCGAATCTAGTCGGACAAATATGATTCTTTACTAAAGCTGGAGATAATTTTTCCACACAAAGGCCGTTGTTGCAGTCCGAAGAGCTGGCAGGACATGACGAGCAAGTTGATCCTGCGTTGTAGACGAGCATATTGGCACGGAAAGGACTAAAATGCAGGTAATGAAATGAAATAAAAAATCTATAGCCGAAAACTATCAATGCATCAACGTGCCCTGTTCTGTAGTCACACACGACAGCCCAGTCAGAGCCGCAATCTTCTTTTTCCGAAACAGCGCAACCAACTTCCGTTGTTGCAGCCCACGCCATCTATGAATGTTGCACAATTAAAAATTGAAAAGCCGCTGAAAGGGTTGTCGGTACATAAATGCGCTAAAAATGTTGTTCTCACCTGAATGTGCTGTCGGCCGGCTACTTTTCATCCGGAATATGTTACACGCAGCCGAGATGGTATATTGAAAGTAGGTAACTGGGATAAAATATTACACAAAAAGGGCATCCTCCGTGACTTTTCTTTTGATTGCAGATTATAAGCCAGGCGTACCGACAGTTCGGCGCTCCAGTGTTTCGGCCGTATATGTCATACGCGTTGGTGGCAGCTGGTTATGTGATATTCATCCAGGACCCTTCTCTACATCCAAAGATTACGCATTCAACGATGAAGAAGTGGTCATTCCTTGCCAGGTAGAAGATTACTCCTCACTGGCTTTTGGTAGATGCTGCTGTGTGACAAGCGCTTACGCTTTACTTGTTTCATACAGTTGTAACATAGGTGTTGACTAAACTGGAAGAGCAAGACAGGACTTTATAGTCTCAAAAAAATGATATGGTGCGGATAGAGTAGTAAGTAGTTGAAAAACTAGCACATATGTAGACAGCCTTAGTTTGTTGTGACCACTGATGGTCTAAATTTGCCTCCTATGATCATGAGAAAGCGTAATAACAACAAACTAAATCATGCAGAAGTATTGACAGCACTCGGACTCGAACTAAAAAGCCCGTGGACGTGATCCTATGAGGCGTCCCTCCTACCAGCTGCGCCGCGAGGCGTACTCGTGGGGTGTCGTAGGGGTTGATGATAGTTGCGCGCATGCTTTCAGGCCTCCTTTTCAGGTCTTTAAAAAGGCATTCAGCAAAAACTAACCGTGGCTCTGGGCTACGCTCACAGGGCTCTACATTCTGTCAAAACAGCATCGCAAACGCTCACCGTAACTTGGTAATCTTTCCTTGTGAGTAGGTAACCGTACTTTTTCCATACATTACACAATGTTGTATTTTAACGAAAGGATCGGCAGTTTAGTGCATAGCATTCAAAAAAACTCGCTTTAGGCACCTCTTTTCCACTTATTATTAGACTAAAAATCATTCTAAAGGCCATATCTCTGAAGCGCATTTAGTGATTGAACATTTTGTTGAATTTGTTTCCTTGAAGGCACAGATGGCCTTTTTGGAATTGTGTTTCAAAAGCATTATTTTTATGAGGGCATCCAGATTACATACGTTGTAGACCGCGCGACGTTGACATTGGCATTTAGTCTAAGCTTGGCTAAACTTTTGCATGGCCATCATCGGACTGTGCTCAGACGGTTGAGCACCATGAAGCAGAAGCGCTGAAAAACGAAAACAAATTGCACTCTTGCTCTATCTGCCAGATGCCTTCACCTGCATTTGCAATTTCTTAGCTTGATGCAGAAAAAATACAGATTATTTTGGTTGCAACTCTATCTTCTTTTAAATAAACTTTTTTACAAGGTGTTATTGTATATAATCTTGGAAAGTTTATTATTAGTATATATGGAATTAATAAAATATAGAAAAAATATAAGTGTGAAATTCTATTCAAGTCGATTATTAAAAAATAATTTGGTTTTTATTTTTAGATGTCTAAACGCCACTTTCGTTCAAATTTTATTCAAACTGAGCCGGACTGCCGCTCCAACCGCTTGAAATATTAGCGAAGTATGAGACCCTAGAAGTAGTAACAATGCACAGTACAACAATGGTTTCAAAAATTTTATACCAGCAACAGCAGCTTCGAAGACCAGTAGCCACTAGGCAAAATGTCCAGTTTTGGATGATGTCGGATAGCTTCATTTTTTCCACCCGTGCGGATCGTCGCGTGTTATCATAAAGTATCCATTTCCCATTGCAGGCCACAATCCGTTCGAGAAACGAATCGTTGGCATTGAACAAAAGATAGGCGGACGATATCTCATAACGACGATTTCTCTGACCGTCGGTAAATTCATGCGCAGCCCACTTTACAGGCTTCCTGATCTAGCCGATTTGTTTAAAATCGTAAGCAACTGCAGTGCGATCGACGTCGAGGTCCTCGGCAATATTTCGCGTAGTTCTGCTCGGATCGACTTCGACTGACGCCTTCAATGGATCGTTATCAAGTGTTAGTGGACGGCTGCCATGTGGTTCGTCTTCGAGGGTGGTGTTGCCAGCACGAAACTTTTGGAACCAAAGCTGTAATGTGCTATTGTTGATACTTTGCTGGCCCACTCCATGCTTCGTTGATATTTCGAGCGGTTGGTGCATTCCGTGCCAGTTTGAACTCATGGAAGTAAATTTACGAAAATCTGAAAATAAAAGCCAAACTAAAGATTTCTATAAAAGGCGCCTTGATTTAAATGCCATAAGCATATTTAGAAATCGCATATAATAGGCTTTCCAACAGTGTGTAATAACTGACACACTGTGAAGTCATGAAGTCTTAGTTTACTCTGAAAAAATGGTGATGAAACCAATAAAATAAAATACAAACCTGGATTTCTTCTGCACCAACTTAATAGATAGCCAATTGTTAGGGTTCCGAAAACTGACTTATGTAAGGGTTTTATCTACTACTTTACCATAAATATTATGAGCCACAAGTTCAAATGGCGATCAAGAGCGAGGAGAAGCCATCGGAAAGCGCGAAACCAAAGCAAAGCGAGATGAGAAGAGAGCACCGGGACGTCGAGGAGCGGTTGACCGCTCGACAGGAGACCTTCTTCTTGTAGCTGGTTGTCATTCTCGTGTTCAATAAATTCTTAGTACCGATCCGCTTCTAGTGCGCATGCCACTATTACTGGTAGCGGCGCGTTTTTGGACTCACCCCTTGTTGGACTCTATAGAGCGACGCAACATGGAACGTTAACTCTAAGCGTCCGTCCTCGAGCACACCCACTCCGCGAGTGGTACCTATTAGGTTGGTGCATAAGTTCTCGGACATTTGGGGCATGAAATATTTATTATCACAACATACGAACAACAATATCAAATCATTTGAAGTAACCACCCTTTACATCAATTGTCTTTCGCCAACGTGCTGGTAAGTCATGGATGCCTTTTCTCCAAAACGTGGCCGGTTGTGATTCGAAAGATGTGAGCAGTGCCTCCTTGACATCCTCTCGGTTCCTAAATTGCTGGCCGTCCAAATAGCGTTGAAGGCTTGAAAACAAATGATAATCAGAAGGAGCGAGATCTGGTGAGTAAGGAGGATGTGGAAGAACGGTCCATCCGTAGTCCGCCAACTCAGCCGCCGTCGCTCTAGCAATATGCGGTCTAGCGTTGTCGTGTTGAAAATACACCTTCACTTGCTCTCCTCGTGTGGTTTAAAGGTGGGCCCTCAACTTCCTCAGTTGGTTGACGTAAACCTCTGCCGTCACTGTTATCCCTTCGTCCAGCAGCTCCCAGTATTCTACGCCAAGAACGCTACACCAAATGCATAGCATCACCTTTTCCACGTGAAGGTCGGGTTTCGGAACGTCCTCTGCCTCTCCAGTTGCGTCAACCCACTGTGCACGCCGGTGATAATTAGAGTAGAGTATCCACTTCTCATTCCCGGTGACAAGGTTGTCCAGCCATCCGTGGGTACGTCTGAGGGTAAGGAGAGACAAAGCGACATCGGCTCTGCGATCCATGTCATGTTGTGTCAAGTCGTCAGGTACCCAGCGACCCAATTTTTGCACTTTGCCAATCGACTTCAATCCTCGAACGACTGTTGAGTGACTAACACCAAGAGTGCTTGATAGTTCGCGAGTGGTTTGGTATGGGTCCGCCCTTCTCGTTCATTATCTTTAACGGAGAATTCACCAACTGCAAACTTCGAGAACCACTGGTACACAGTACTTGGGGCAGGAGCACTCTCGTTGTAAACATCCTTCAGGCGACGATACGATTCGTTGGCATTGAGGCCAGATTGATGCAGGAATAACATGACGTGCTGAATATGCGTCTCAGTTGGGATGAATTGCTTAGCCATAATAGCTGACGTTAACAACGTAGAAGTAAATGTTAGGAACAGTTTTGTAGCCCCTTCCTTTCTCTACCGATCGATTATTTACGCGTTGATACATGCGAGAAATTTGGCGGAAAAATGCGCTTTCAATTCAGGAGGGATTAAATGTCCGAGAACTTATGCACCAACCTAATACTTCAGAATCGTTCAGGCTACCGTCTTCTCATTCGGAGTAACTGTTTCTCCATATTGGAATTCCAGTTTAAGGTCCGGTACGGATTTGACTGTTGGTGGAGATGTAAGGGTTCTACCTAAAACGTTACCATAATTATAATGAGTCATAAGTTCATTCAGGTCGTGAAAATGGAGATCGAGAGTGGGGCGAAGCAATCGGAGAGCGCGAAACCAAAACAAAGCGAGAGGAGAAGGGAGCACCGCGACGTCGAGGAGCGGTCGACCGTCTCGATAGGAGACCGTCTTCTTGTAGTCCGGCTGTCATTCTCGTGTTCAATAAAATCTTAGTACCGATCCGCTTCCAGTGCGCACGCTACTATAACTCTTACTACTGCAAAGGAAGCAGATGAAAAAAAAAACAAATAAAAGGATAAAGCTATTCATCGTTTTAATTTAAAAAAACACCAACCTTAATGAAGGACATTATTGGGGTGCCGTAGTGGTGCTGCTTTAGGGTAGCTGCCATTCCTATGTTGACGCTTTGCAGTCTCACTTGGCTCCACCAATTCTTTATAGCCTGAATGTTAGCCCTGAGTCGATCATAAAGAGAAACTTATGCGAGAAACATATTCCAGCGTACCAGCTCGGTGGCATTCATTCGATACTGAGCTGAATTCTTCGGCACTAGGTAGAAGTTTTCTTGTACACCATACGGAAGTGAAGTGGATTCCCTGCAGCTCTTTGCTGCCTGTTGTGCAGAGGTCTCTAGCTCGCAACCGTAATTCTGATACAAAAACAATTTTGCGATCTGCTAGTAAAGCGCTTACAAGACCAAATATTTCCCGCACTCACCAACTTTACCATGTTCGTCGCTGACGGCAACAGCACTCCAACGTTTTCAACAAAGCCCTTTGCTAGCTGTGATCTAAACAGGTTTCAACATTGTTTTGAGCAAAGAGATTTTAGGATTCTAAAGCACACCTACGGTAATTGTGCAAATCTAGGCTTGTTTCCCGAAGTCTGTCGCTCATAACAGAGTTGGTTGGGCACAACAAATTATCTAGAAAGGCAAAATTGTTTTTTTTTGTGATCGAATGTTCCTTAACTTATAAGGTATCTTACTGGTCTTGAATCTATGGCTGCTGTAGCTTCTTGTGATTCCAACACACACACACACACACACACACACACACACACACACACACACACACACACACACACACACACACACACACACACACACACACACACGCACACACACACACACACACACACACACACACACACGCACACACACACACACCACACACACACACACACACACACACACACACACACACTACTCATTACTCCTTTATATATAGTAGGATAGCTATTCTTACAATTTGCGACCTGAGACGTATTGTTAGAGAACGGGCTTACTTGTGCTGGCAGTTAACCTTGTGCCTAGGTCAGCTGCAGTAGTCACTCCTGCTTCAACAGCAATTGCAGCACCGTCATTCGAAGCTCTTTTTGTTGCTGGTGGCGCAAAGTTTACGGACTGATCGTTCGAGACCGTGGTGAGTAGTAGCGCCTCATGTAGCCTCACGCCCACGATCTTCAAGATACCTTGATAGAGTAGATATGGGCAAATTTTATAAATTACTTACCATAAACGCTGAGACAATTGAGAAGGCGATAGTCATGATTGAAATTAAGTGCATTGTCGTTCACCATCTCCTTATATTAAGAGGAAATGGTGTTATGAAAGCGAAATCAATGCAATTGTTTGTTATTTTTCATTATTTAGACAATGGTCAATGGATAGAGGAGTCTTTTTCTTCAGTTGACATAACTGCTGCACGGTATGCGCTTTTGAGCTGTCACGGCACTTGTAGAGCACAGCGAACACGAAGTGCAGTACAGTATCAGACAATTTCATTAGCTGGTAAAAGGGACGCGGGTAGCTCACCCCAGTCGAATGAGGCGCCGGCGTCGCGGGTTGGATCGGATCTTCAAACAAGCTTTCCATCCCTCCGGGATTTTTGGATTGGTACCAGACTTGCCTGAGAAGGGCAGTACACTGTCTTGTACATTGGCTAGTAACGGCAAATTATTGTATAGGTCTTTTTCAATCACATATCTATCCATCTATACCTAGCTATTATATCCTGTGGGTGTAATTATCTTCGGGAAGATAATGCTAGTTTCTGTGCAAAATTTTTCGCTCTGTCTGACTAATTAACTTATGATTTTTTAAAGTTACATAATCGTTGATGAATCCGGCCCATTAGCTTGAACACCCGGTCCTGTGCCGCTGAAATATAACCGCGAAGTTTGGAGACATAATTCCCCCTTGTCTTGGTCGGCGCGATATTTGTTCCCCAAGTCAACATTGAATACAGGTCCTGTCCCCACAAAGTGGTTTTGGAACTGACCATCAGAAAGAAATCAAAGAGTTTGCTAGTTTTTTCCTCTTTTTTCCTTTTCCTCACGCGCAGCAGAAAACTCCTCCAATTTTTTGCAAAACTTCATAGTTAGTACCTCAAAACCTAGTAGTCTCCTTCAGAACTGTGAGCCACCTAACCACTTCCTTAACTTCTTGCTAAGAAAGGGTTAAATACCTAATTATAGACGGAACATCCTCCTCGAAGGTCTGCGGAGAAAACGCAGAGAACACACATATCCCCACTTTGGTGGCTCATGTAAGTGGCATTTACACCATCAATCGAATAATAGATGTGATGAACTTTTAGAGTGCATGGCGCGATCTCATATTTTATTGCGCTACATGCTTGCTTCTTCGCTGTGGGCTGTAAGATCCTCACATCCGAAATTCATTGGGTTGAGCGCATGCATCAGTTTCTCCCGCACATGCATGCTTCCTATTCATCGCTTAGACACTCTTCCAAGACCATTCGATTCTTATTCGATTGATAGCGTAAGTTAAGCAATAAATACAGCAGTAAGGAATTCACATCCCATATCCCCACTTTGGCGGCTCATGTATGTAGCATTTGCAATATCAAACAAATAAAAGCAGCGGTGAATTTTTGAAGTGCATGGTGAGATCTTTTAATTGCTCGCCTGATTACTTCAGCCCTAGTGAAGTACCTTCGACTGAGAACTTTAGTGCAACTCTAGAGCATGAAGCTCACCCTCTTTATTCCCACGACATCCATAGTTTCGGGTATTTTCTCGCACCGAAACAGAAGCGGCGCGGTTTGGGCATTTTCTTTCGTAATCCTCCACGAAGTCCTCTGCTCCAGAAATGTGGGATTTTACACTCAGAGCGTTTTGTAATCCATTCAGAGCGTTTTAAAAAAAAGAAACATGGAGATTCTGATCGTTTTTATTTAAATTATGAAATACGTTTATAGAAACTTATCTAAGAATAGGGAATATTTTAGTTTGAACGAAGCACTCAAATCCTCGAGTATGTTTGTTCCAACACAGTAGAACACGTCATTACGCTAGCTATAGTTGGCGATGATGATGCTTTGCATGTGTATTCCTTTGTGAAAATTCGAAAACTATACAAACTCAGAACTGCACAGCAGGAATTACTAATTTCATTTGCCGAATGTATTTATTTATCATACTATTATGGTGATGCACATTCGCATTTTAATGGATTTGATAGTATTGTTATTAAAATCGCCACCCTTCAGTTCAAATGCAGTAAGTATTGGATGTTTTTGAAGCTAGGAGCGATTGATATGAAGAGGATTGAACAAGGTCTTCACCAAAAAACGCAAAAAAAAAAACCTTTACCGGTCCTGTGATGATGGTTGATCAGCTGTGGAAGGCAAGCACTGTCGTGGTACAAACAATGTTCAAATATCCTTTTGTTGTAAACATTATCTATCAACTGCAGTGACCACATTTTTGCAAAGAATAAGAAGTAGAAGTCAGTGTGATTCTGAAAGTTTCGACCTCGCCCAAAATGAACTTTTTACGCTGAAGAATGCATAAGTTCACACTCTCAAATCAGGCTCCTTGAGGAGATTGTGTGTAGACTGAAATCCATCTTCAAAAGCGTGGATGAGAGCGTTATGGATAAAACTGCTGGTTTGTTACGCATGCCAGTAGACCATCTGTCTAGCAGTCTACCTATCTTGTTTTGGTTGTTATTGTCTTCTATTTGTGTTTATTTGTTTATTCAAGACATGGGCCATAGCCACCCGTGGAAATACAGTAGTTAAAAGCAACGACCAAGGAGTGACAATAAAGTACAAGAGAAAGAGTTCAAATACATCCATTGTTAGAACTTAAAAGAGTCCTCTCCGCCGAAATTCATGCATTATACACGAGGTCGACGGCCGTTCTGCATTTACGGCACCCCTAAATCTACAGCGAAACCTCTAGTTCGGCTTCCACCGCTGTTGTGGTGGAGGTTTTCAGCAAAATGACTATACAACTTGTCGTCGAGATTGTTCTTTATCGTTTCCTTCATACGAGCAACCAATACAAATTAATCAATCTTCCACTTAAACGTGTAAACGAAAGAGCACAATTAACGGTGATATGATGTGAGATACAAGAAAAATGGAGGACGAAAACGAAGCAGTCACTTCCCTCCCTAACACTTCGCTCCAGAATGGAAGCAAATGCTGTCATTTTCTCTAACATACTACCTGTTCCAGTGTCTGATGAGTCGAATCAGAGCTTTGTCGTAGAATATAGGAGTGTTGTATGTGCAGAACGGCCATTGAACTCGTCCGCGATTGCCCGCGCACACGCTCCCAGCGGGAGGCTGGTGTACCTCTTGACCAGGGATGTGCGGAATTTCCATTTCCGTGTTCCGAATTCCGGTTTTCGGCTATTTTTGGCTCTTCCTTTCCGTTCCGTGTTTCGTAACCGGAAGGCGGAAACGGAAATGGGCACTGTTCCACACTAGTTTTCTATTGGACATATTCTGCTTATCAATTAAAAATAGTCCTCCTTCATATAACTGAGAGAAAAATACTATTTGACAACTGAAGTATTAATATTCTCGAAATTGGCTAGAGTACCAAAAAAGCACTCAAAAATGACAACGGCAGGGTAAAATTGATGTGCCACGAAGACTATGTATGAATTGTATGCTAAGAAAGTGCACTCAACATTTGAATGATCATAAAATTCTTGATGCATTAGTTACAGATAGCTACGAAAACTTTCTAAGCATATAGCGCAGTATGAAGCAGAGGGTTCGGTGAAGGTTGTGCCATGCGCTTATCTGTTCCAAGATTGTTATGTTATGTTTGTTACACAGGTGGTTACACACCACCCATGTAGAATACTGAGTAGTAACACAAAGTAGAATCCGCGATAAAACGCCGATATCCAGCACAACTCACAAACACCTCATACTGGAACAGATTAAAACAAACATGGGACAAAAGGAGAGGAAATTAAGACAGCAAAATAAGACAGAAAAAAGAGCAAATCGAGAAACGTGTGAAGAACTAGATATTAGATATTGAGGTTCTTGCTTATAAGATTTTGGAACGTACGGTAGCTCAATCCGAAAGAGATTACAGATTACATCAGTTTTCCTGATCATCATCATCATCATCATCATCATCATTTTCAATAGCGTTTGTCCCACTTGGTGGCGGGGTCCGCTCTTCTGGTCTGGTGACGCCACTTCTCCCGATCAAACGCTTGTTTGGGATGGACACCAGCTAACTTCAAGTCCATATGCAACGTATCTAGCCAACGTTGTTTCGGGCGTCCTCTGGGCCGTTTTCCAGGGACTTCAAGATTCAGGCCAATCTTACACACGGTGTCGTCGTTAGCGCAAAGGACGTGACCATACCATCGTAGACGTGCTTCGCGCAACTTGTCAGCTATCGAGGCGACACCGAACCTTTGTCGCATGGTTTCATTGCGAACGCGGTCCAATCGCGTTACTCCAGCCGTCCACCTTAGCATTTTCGTCTCCATTACACTGAGGCGACTTTCAATTTCCTTCGTCACAGGCCAGCACTCAGCACCGTACGTCGCTACTGGGCGGACGACTGCTCTATACACCTTTGACTTGAGGTACTCAGGTATTGTCTTGTCGCAAAGCACCCCAGTCAACGAACGCCATTTGGACCAGGCTGCACTCACACGTGCGTTCACCTCCAACTTTAGACTGCCATCGGACGTGACTGTTGATGCAAGATACTTGAAAGATGTAACTCGTGAGAGCTCAGTACCATTGATCTTAATAGATCCGTGCTCATTCACATCCGTCGTCAAGTATTCCGTCTTTTTGACGTTTAGCTTGAGTCCGAACAATGCTAAGCGATCGCACCACGCCTGTGCCTGTCGCTCGAGCTCTGCTTTGTCTTCGCATGCGAGCATGACGTCATCGGCATACAGCAGCGTCCAAGGAGCTGCCCTTTGGAGATCGCGTGTAATTGCATCCATGACGATCACGAAGAGCAGTGGGGAGAGCGCAGATCCCTGGCGCACTCCGACAGTGATTGGAAACTCCATCGAGGTTCCCGCTGGTGCTCGCACTCGACTCTTTGGGCAAGAGTACAGAGTGCGCACCCACTCAATAAGCTCTTCAGGAACACCATGTCGTCGCAACGCGTACCATATCACTTCTCGCGGAACGCGGTCGAAGGCCTTCTCCAAGTCCAGGAAGGCAAAATGCACCGGTTTCTGTTTCTCGCGATGTTTCTCTAGCAAAAGACGAACAGCGTGAATGACATCAACAGTGCCACAGCCAGAGACGAAACCACACTGATTCGTGGAAAGCTGGACGACATCCCGAATACGTCCATCGACAATTCGCTCAAAGATTTTCATGGTGTGCGAAAGAAGGCGGACGGTAACTAGCACAGTCTGCAGGACTGCCCTTCTTCTTCCAAATCGGAATAGTCGTGCTTTGCTGCCAACCCTCAGGCAATTTCTTCTCAGCAACAACCTGATTGAAAAACTCAGTCAGCCAGTCAGCAGGGCACCAGCCCTTCGACTTCCACAGGTCAGCTGGAAGGTCATCGGGACCAGTGGCTTTGCCTGACTTCATCTTCTTCAGGGCTGCTTCAGTTCGCTCACTGTGATCTTCTGAACGGGACCGTATACAGGTGATGCAAAAGGAACAGCAGGATGTTCAAATTCTACATTCGAGATTTCCTCGAAGTATTTGCGCCATCTCTTCACAGCCCTCTTACGATCCATCAGAAGATGACAGTTCTCGTCGTTAATGCCAAAGAACTTCTCGATGTCTTCTGCTTGGCGACAGCGAGCTTTGGCGAGGCGGTAAAGATAACGCTCGCCATCGCGCGTCTCCAGTTTTTCATTCACATCAGCGTAGTGTGCGGCTTTAGCACCGGCCACTGCCTTCTTTGCCGCTTTCTTTGCTTCTCGATAATTCCGCCAATTATCGACTGTTTTATCACCGATAAATACGTGATATAGCCGTTTTTTTCCCTGACCTTCTCTCTGACATCGTCTGACAGTTTTCCTGATCAAAGGTGCAAATTTCAATTTTTAATTTCATTAGGTGTGATATTCATCCATATGGAGTAATGCAATTAATTTTTTAATGAAGCATCACGAATGTCTACCAGGAGATGTTGTTTTGATTGACTAGAGTGACTTATTGAATTCTCTCACAAATCTACTACTTACGGAACCAACTAGGAACTGTCCAGCTGTCTCACCTTCATGCCAGGGATCTTCTAGGCTGGCACAGACTGAATATTGCTACCGAAGTGTGGACTTACCATGACTAATCAGCCATCTAGTTATCATCTTAGATCCCAGAATGAATAGATTCTGAGTACTATTATTGTAGGCTTGGTGATTAAAATGTAGCTGCTAATTTTGAGTATGCAGATATCATTGCAGTCATCACGTCCTCCATGATGCCAGAGGCTTCTAAAAATGTTGAGAGGAATGTCTTTCTTGGTCGCAAAATGATCCATGTGATTGCTTCAGTTTTAGAATTAGATTTTAAATGCTAGTCTGTAAGTTACCTAAAGTGGTTAAGTTAAAATCACAGCAACAAAAAGTCAGCGAAACCCCGTCGCAGGAACTAGATATGGAAACACCGGAGAGACTGCATGCTGAAATAGTGAGAAATAGTGAGACAGGACCCTGAATTTGTTTTCGTTTATTGCTCTAGCCATAGCTAAAAGGTTATCATAACAATATTGGGAATTCATGCTTTGTTATGATATGTTATGTTATGTTATGTCATGATGACGATGAGCATTAATCTGTGGAAGATCTGCTGCTCGGAAAGTTCTGAGCCAGAAAAATTGCATTAGAAGCCGCCTTTGATGCAATTTAAGACGCACTTTTGAAAAAAATGGCGATTTTGGATCCTTTCCGTTTCCGCGTTTCGTATTCCAATTTCCGGCCATTTTTGATCGCTTCCGTCACGTCTTTCGTCTTCCGCTTTTTTCAACAAAAAAAAATTCCGCACATCCCTGCTGTTGACGCACTATGTTGTTGTTGATCACTAGGCGGAGTCGGAGTTGGCGCCGACTGTAGCGTGCAGCTGCTCTCAAGTTCCTGCTTGCTGGAGGCGGGTGTGTCTCCTGACCGTCTTCCCCTTCCCTCTCCCTCCCCCCTCGAATGGTGTGGACAAGGTGCAGTGCAATCGGTTGTTACGTGATAGCACAGAAAATTTTGAAAAAGTAAAAGGTAAAGGACGGCGTTGCTCAATACCTCTTGGGATGTTCCACGCATTCTTCTTCTACGGGATGTCGTGGAGGCGATTTGAATGCGTATTTGGCCATACAATGACTTGCGGTGGCCAGCCGATGAGCAATTCAGCGCTTTATCCTTCCCAGACAAGTCTGGTACCAATTCACCGACCGCGGAGAGATGGAAGGCTTGGTTGGCCTGGGCGGGAAATCCGAACCAGGAACCTGGTATCGGGTGCACGCGACAGCCGGCGCATCCTCCGACTGCGCTGCACGCGCCCTTTGAAAAAAAAGCTGTAGAAGAATTTCAAGATTCGCCGTAAAATTGTACGTTACTGTGGGAGGCGGATCTACATAATACTGTTTTAGGATTAACATCATTTATTGTATGGTATGTTTTGTTTACGCCATGTAGAATACAATAGTTCAAAAAATTTACATATCGGTGCGAAAGCTGCATGATCGTTCTAGGAAGCTCAGAAAGTTGGGAGTTGTGTTAGCAATTTTCGTTGTGTGAATCTCTTCTTTCTACAAAAGGAGCTGCTGAGAGTGCAAGTTTGTTTTTTAATAGTTTATTGTCAAAAATTTCGAAAACGGTGGGCGTTATAGATGTGACTGCAGCTGCTCTCGATAATCTGGCAGAGGTTTCGTATTGCCGAGAAAGCGCTTGAAGAATGCAACCGTATTCCTCCATACACGTGGTTGGCTAGCTCCGTGAAGTGAAGGTTCACCTCCATATGCTTGCATGCAGCCTTGAAGCAAAAGTAACAGATGAAGCAAGTAGGCGTTCTGGACAGGTAAACGATTCTACCGGCGAATTTAGAGTAGACGACAGGTTGGCTGGGAAAGAATGGCGGCTCCATCAAGTGTCCGCCGGGTGCGAAATCGACCTCGAAATAGTGTCCGGACTCCTTCAGCTTCTTCTCGTATAAGCGAGAAACAAAAACAGTCGGCGTGGAAAGGTCATCCAGCGACCCCTAAAACAGCTTTTTGTTTAAAAATTCAAACAAAAATTGAAACGGAATCTAGGCAGCACTGATGTCGTCTTGTGCTTCTTCTAAGAGGAGATACATGATAATTCTAATGAACTCTAATAATAAAATTTTTACACCGAGCTAGACACCTTTCACTTTAAACTGAAAACTTTTAAATTTAAGCCGTACATTTTTCATTCAAATTCGACACTGTTAATTCTTAGTCGATCACTTTTCAAAAAAGGAAGACTTTAGAGTAAGAGAAAGACGTTTTGGAAAAGGCAAAGTGATCTTTTATTATGAGAAAATTTGAACTATTATAAAATAAATAACATGTTATTATAAAAGCTCACGCAATTATGCGCCTTTTAAATGACCAGAAAATTGCCATCTTTTCGCCAAAACGATATTTTTAGAAATCGTAATAGTTCCTCCTTGAACTCTATGCGAGGTTGGTAACAGCGTTTATTGGGCTTACGTTTCGGCTAGATCGCCTTCTTCAGAGCCTGAAAGGAAACCAACCTATGTGTGACCACTCGACCAAAGATCTTCTATATATAGATATTTTTAGACTTATACTAAAGCGCTCCATTTCAAGTTCTTGGCTGAGGAGATTACGCCGTGCATTCGTCTAGAACAACCTATTGTTTTGTCTGATTGATAGTGTAAGCGGTATTTACCTGATGTTACGCAGTGGAGACGTGACTCGTTGGCTACCACTTTGATTGCTTCTGCTATTCCCAGATTTATGCGCACTTAAACAACACTCACCCTCCCAATCCAGGAGACAGAGCGATGAACCACACGAGTACATAGACTGCGCAAGCTTTCTATGTCACACAAATTCAAATTCTTCGTTTTCAAGCAGCTTAGGACAAACCTTGAAATGCTTTTTAAAACTGAATGATAAGAATTTCGTGTGTACTCAAATACTATAGTCAATCCTTTCCTGAAGACGCTATGCGAATGTGATTAAAAGTTTTACATCAGGTTGTTCGGAGAGTTCTCAGCGCTTCGTGTTTCTAGTTTTCACACACCTCACGCAAGTGAGAGAAGGCCTCCGAAGTTCCGAGCTTCGCCGACGTTCGAAGATCAGAGACGCTGTCGCGTGGGCCAAGTTGTCGAAAATTAGGTGGGTCGGTCACGTAATGCGCTTCATAGACACTCGCTGGACGAGAGCCGTCACCGACTGGATTCCGCAGGATATCAAGGGAACACCAGGACGCCCACCAACGCGTTCATAGGACTTCTTTGTGAAAGCCGTGAACGAACGATATGATGCTCTTCGTGTCCCTCGAGTGAGGAGGATCTACTGGATCACTCCGGCACGCGACTGGGACGAATGGAGACGCTGCTGGCGCTCGCTCGAGCAAGTCGATGATCAACGGGACGACAAGTGATACAGGTGATTTTTCATTCGTCTTTTATTAAGTAACAGTCCAATTTGCATGGCGCACTAATGCTAGTTTCTGTACAGAATTTTTCGCTCTATCTGTCTCAGTAATTCATGTTTCAACGTTGTTTTATATTTCTGGTCTTGAAGGGATTACTGAAATATGTCGAACGATCAATTCCGGGCAAGATTTTATTTGAACTTCCAATTCGAATAATCCGCAGCCAAGACAGGTCAAGTGTGGGGCCCAGGTGTTCGAGAATGCACAGTGCGCGTTCAGTATTCGGACCGGAGATTTCAGCCTCGAAGATGACCCCCGTAGCAATCCTAGCCAACGAGTTGAAGGGATTGGTGGAAGCCGAACTATCCCAGCTGAACGTCGGTAAGACTGTTGCTGCGGATGCTTTGAAACGCCTTGGAAAGGTGAAAAAGCTCGAAAAGTTAGTGCTTCACGAGTTGTGTGAGCGGCAAAAATTGTCACGCTTCGAGATTTGTTCTTCTCTACTTTTACGCAACGAAACTGACCCGTTTTTGGATCGAGTCATCACTTGTGATAAAGATTGGATTCTGTATGATAACAGGGAATGTTCCGGACAGTGCTGGATGCCGACGAACCTCCTAGCTATTTTATAAAGGCGAAGCTCCACCAAAAAAGGTAATGGTCACTGTGAGGTGGTCGGCGGCTTGCGTGATCCTTTACGACTTTTTGGCATCAGGCAAAGCGATCACAGCAGAGTCCTACTGTAAGGATGTCGACGAAATGCACCTAAAATTGCTCAGTTTCAGCCAGAATTGGTCAGCAGAAGCGACTTTCTTTAGCACGACAACGCCCGCCCATATGTTTCACAAATCACTATTCGAAATCTGAACGAATTAAGAGTTGAAGTTCTGCCTCACCCGCCATATTCTCCAGACCTCTCACCAACCGACCACCGCCTTTTCAAACACTTTCAGAGCTTCGCCACTGAAAAAACTTCACCAATCAGGACTAAGCCAAAACAGCTTTCGTGGTTATTGACGAATCTCGACCGCCTATTTTTTTCGCTGATGGAGACTGATGGCCCGTTGGCAAAAGTGTGCTGATTCAAACGGTGCTTATTTCGACAAAACCGATAAGATTTGAGAAAGTTATGGTAGTTCAAATTAAAGCACTCAAAACGAAGAGAACTTTCCGGACAACCTATTATAAAAAAGAGATAATTTTGCTATTAATTGACTATAACTTACATACGTCCATAACTTTGTTTGCAAAATATCCAATATATTATATTTTTGAATGTGTTCGGACTCAAATTGAGAAGTATCCATTCTGAAATGACAAGTGTCCAGTTTGAATGGAAAAGATTAGTGAACGTTTAAACTGGTATACATCTATGTAATGGAGGCTCAGGGCTTACACAAACCAGTACGCTTCTTCGTAAACCACGGTGTCATCACAGCCTAATTAAAGTTAATAATAACAATGTCGCGAACTTACAACGAATCGAAACGCTGTTCTTTTCGGTGCATTTTCTATGTGTATGTCAGCGTCTGCTGAAACGTCCATGAATTGGATGGCCTTGTTGTAGCACATTGAGCTGTTAATATAATACAACATGTTCACCGGTGGTCTGAAAAATAAATTTTTATGAACATTTAGACAATTTTTGATTAGACTTCCGTAGAATAAGGCTAAGTCAAAGTTGGAACACATGCAGAAGAACCAGTGAGGATATGGCTTTTTTGGTTTATACCCTCAAAAAATAATCAGGAAGTTTAAGTGAAGAAGAAAGATCAAGGAGGAGCTTGAAATAAAACACTGGAAGCCGCCAGTCAACAAATATGTATAAGGAAAATGAGTTTGCATCGAGTTTCATCAAGCCAGAAAACCAATTAAAAATACGTTTTTTAAGCAAAATTTGATATCTCAGATGGGAGTTCGGAAAATTTCATTTCTATACCGCTCGGATGAATCCTATTTAACCCGACAAGTGTGTGACAGCAGGTACCTTTCCACTGTCTCTGGCACGTATGTAATTCCCATTGTTATATTAGGTTTTCCCGTAAGTCTTCGCCGTTTTTTCAACGATTCACTGCAGATTTCGCCGGCAGTCTCCTGCATAGCGCTGCATAGCTTTCGAAAGAGAATGATTTGCTCTATCAGACCGTGTATTGCGTCTCCTTTTTCATCCTGAATTTTGTGAATTTTTAGGTCGTTAAAGTGAAAAGTGGCCATCTGCTCACTTGTCCTCTCCGCTTAGGTTTGTAATTTTTTGCGCAGTTTTTTAGAGCATTTGGAAGACAATGCTCCGTACTACAAGAATATGTGTTAGTGCTATTTGCTCATTTGTCCTTTAACACATTCGCGACGAGAGCGTTCTCGCGCTCAATGCGCGCGACGGCCCAGTGACTTGTTGGCGCGCGTGGGTGTGCAATTATTTGTGTGGACATCGTCCCTCGCGAGGTGTTACTTCCTGTAAGTAAATTTTAATCGATCTTTGGAAGAAGATCTGAACATTGGTTTGTTACTATAATTTGGGAATTTGAAAAGAAAATCGAACAAAAACATCAAAAAAGAAAGTTCTTCCCAAGAATTCCCACACACAATTTCCACACATATGAGTGGACACCGTCGCGAATGAGTTAATGGTTTTTAGGCCATCAAATTGGGACATCCGAAGGAGGATGGTTGTCTTGCCGACAGCTCCTGCTCTGTGGTTGGACTTTTTGGGTTGGTGTTATATGTCATTCGCAAGAAAATGTCTTGCTCTATAACAATGTGTGTCGCGTTTATTGATTTCTATTGAATATCAACAAAATGCCAAAAAGAGAAAAATCGTCTTCACCAACAACTCCTTCTCCCTCTTCAGTTGTTGATATTCGACAGAAATCAGCGGGAGCCAATAAACGCGACAGAAATTCTTACTGAGCAAGACATCCTCTTCCAAACGACATATAACACCGTGCAAAAAAGTCCAACCACGGAACCGGAGTTTTGGTAAAAATTCGGACGGAAAACTCGGAATTCCCAATTTGGTGACCTAAAAATCAATAAAGGACAAGTGAGAAAATAGGACCAACACATATTCTTGTAGTACAGAGCATTGTCTTTCAAGTGCTATAAAAAACTGCACAAAAAATTACAAACCTGAGCGGAGAGAACAAGTGCGCAAATGGCTACTTTTTCACTTTTTCACTCTTCACTTCAACGACCTAAAAATTGACAAAATTCATAATGAAAAAAGAAATGCAATATACGCTCTAATAGAGCAAATCATTCTCTTTCGAAAGCTTCTGCAAGAGGCCGCCGGCGAAATCTGCAGTGAATCGTTGAAAAAAAACGGCGGGGACTTATGGGACAACCTACAATACCGCTCGCGCCGCACGGTCAAAAGTGGGCGAAAAAACGCCAACATAGCGTCGCAAAGCGTCGCACGCTCATAACTCCTTCAGTTTTAGGTTTCTTGAATAAAGGTTGGCACCATTCGATTCGCCTCCTCGAGATGTACACAAACATTTGTAAAACTTTACCGGAACACCCGTATTTTCGCCGTGGGTGGTCCAAAATTGGCTGGACGGGCGATTAGAGCAGCTTATTTCCCAGGGTATGCGTGCTTTCGGAGTATCTCAAAGTTGGCGTACGTCACCAGGCTCTTTCATGCCACGAATGCCCAGAGAGTGCGCCGTGCACAATGCACACAGAGCCTAACCTATCAATCGAGTGGGCGAGCGCTTGTCCCCTGCGCTTCTATCTTCTCTCACTGGGAACTGCGACGTTTTCAAGACTATTTCGAGCCGTTTGGAGAATGTTATCAGAAATTCCCCGCCATCCGACTCAAACTTTGGTGTCGCCATGAACAATGCATACAGAATAGAACCTTTCAATCGAGGGGGGGGGGGGCAGCTTGTAGACTGAGCGTTTGGAGAGTTTTATCAGAAATTTCTTGCCGCCCTACTCAGGAATTGCTTCAGGCTGTTCAGCAAGCCTTTGGTGTGCGCCATGAACAATGCATACAGAATAGAACCTTTCAATCGAGGGGGGGGGCAGCTTGTAGACTGAGCGTTTGGAGAGTTTTATCAGAAATTTCTTGCCGCCCTACTCAGGAATTGCTTCAGGCTGTTCAGCAAGCCTTTGGAGTGCGCCATGAACAATGCATACAGAATCGAACCTTTCAATCGAGGGGGGGGGGGCGACCGCTCGCAAATTGCATGCTCGGGCGTCTTCCGAGCACAATAGCTCTGTAAAGTTGGAACATTTCAGGTTGCAGCTTGTAGGTCTTGTAGGCAGTCGAACGGTCTGCTAGCACGCCAAAGCAGAATGGTTTGGCATAGGAGGGGCAATGTTATAGAGGTGCGAAAATGCAGGTCAGGCTTGCGTGACGCATTTTTTTTTTTTGATTTCCGTGGACCACTGCGAGAAGACGCCACAAGCTAACGGCCTTAAAATGCGTACGCGAACAGAGCGCTTAAGGTACTTTACGACGACGTGCTCATAGCTCCTCAGCTGCTCAAACTGCCTAGCCTCAGCTGCCGTTTTAGAGCGGCGAAACCTAACGGTTAGAGTTTCTTGCGCTCCTACTCGCCCAGACTTGAGTCTTCGAAACTCGCAATGGCACCGTTCCGTTCATCGTGGAAAGCGCTATCGAGCGGTATCAATTTCGACCGATTTTGGAAACATCAATTTTTGACTGTTTCGCATCGAGGACGAGGCCGCGGCGGAAGGACGATGACGTCATCGAAAAATCGATGTCTTCGAGTTGGGCCAAGCTCGATATCATTCGATAGAGCTTTTCATGCTGAATTGAACGGTGTCATTTAGACTGGGAAAGCTGTAATCTGGACGTAGCAGCGCGGAGAACATCTACCGTTGTTGCGCTAAATTGCACGCGCGGACGTGTTCGGAGCACAATAACTCTGTGAATTTTGAATCGTTTCGGCTGCAACTTGTGAGTCTTGTAGGCAGCAGAACGGTCTGCTAGCACGCCAAAGCAGAATGGCTTAGCTTAGGATGGCGCAATGTTAGAGCGGTACGAAAATGCAGGTGAGGCTTGTGTGAAACATTTTTTTTCCGATTTCCGTGGACCACTGCGAGAAGACGCGGGGAGCTAACGTCATCAGAATGCGTGTACGAACAGAGCACTTAAGGTACTTTACGGTGAGTGGATCAGAACTTCTTACCTGCCTAAACTGCCTTAGCCCCATCTGCCGTTTTAGGGCAGCGGACATAAGGCCCTCACAGAGTTCTGCGGCAACGCCGCTCGCCGCTATGGTTAGGATAAAGGCCCCCACAGAGTTCTGCGGCAGCGCCGCGGCCCTATGCTTAACCATAGGGCAGAGACGCAGAGCTCGCCGCCGGCGGCGTCCCTGCCCTATCCTTAACCATTGCGGCGAGCGGCGTTGCCGCAGAACTCTGTGGGGGCCTTAAGGCAGGGACGCCGCCGGCGGCGAGCTCTGCGTCTCTGCCCTATGGTTAAGCATAGGGCCACGGCGCTGCCGCAGAACTCTGTAGGGGCCTTTAGCGGTTGAAGTTTCCTGCCCTCTTACTCGCCCATATTTGGGTTTTCGACACTCCCAATAACACCTTTCTGTTCTGCTTGAACATCTCTATCGAATGCTATCAATTTCGACCGATTTAGGCAATATCGATTTTTTGACAATATCCCATCGAGGACGTGGGCGCGCTAGGCCGAGCTGCGCGGGTGATGACGTCATCGAAAACCGATATTTTCGAAATTGGCCAAATTTCCTCGTGCAAACTGCGTCCAAAATCGTCTAGGGGTTATTTGGGGCGCTGATTACGAATCCGACGTCCGTTTTTGAAAATTCTGTCGACTTCGGTAGGTTTTGGATTTTTTCTGAATAACTGATGGTGGTCAGGTCAGGGTCATCGATTTTGCTCGAAATTCGTACAGGGTCGGGGACTTATTCAGGGTGCCAAACACGATGCCGAAGTACATTTGGACGGTTACGGAAGGAGACCGCTCATACCGATAACTGAGGGTGATCGGTGATCCTGACCCGACCACCCTCAAACGGCAAGTAACCTGCTCAAGTCCGCGGAATTTTCAAAAACGAACGTCGGATTCGTAATCAGCGCCCCAAATAACCCCTAGATAATTTTGGACGAAGTTTGCACGAGGAAATTTGGCCAATTTCGAAAATACTGACACCATTCAATTCAGCATGAAAAGCTATATCGAATGGTATCGAGCTTGGCCAACTCGAAGACATCGATTTTTCGATGACGTCATCGTCCTTCTGCCGCGGCCTCGTCCTCGATGCGAAACAGTCAAAAAATTGATGATCCCAAAATCGGTCGAAATTGATACCGCTCGATAGCGCTTTCCACGGTGAACGGAACGGTGCCATTGCGAGTTTCGAAGACTCAAGTCTGGGCGAGTAGGAGCGCAAGAAACTCTAACCGTTAGGTTTCGCCGCTCTAAAACGGCAGCTGAGGCTAGGCAGTTTGAGCAGCTGAGGAGCTATGAGCACGTCGTCGTAAAGTACCTTAAGCGCTCTGTTCGCGTACGCATTTTAAGGCCGTTAGCTTGTGGCGTCTTCTCGCAGTGGTCCACGGAAATCGGAAAAATGCTTCACACAAGCCTCACCTGCATTTTCGCACTCCTATAACATTGCCCCCTCTTATGCCAAACCATTCTGCTTTGGCGTGCTAGCAGACCGTTCGACTGCCTACAAGACCTACAAGCTGCAACCTGAAAGGTTCCAACTTGACAGAGCTATTGTGCTCGGAAGACGCCCGCGCGTGCAATTTGCGAGCGGTCGCCCCCCCCCCCTCGATTGAAAGGTTCGATTCTGTATGCATTGTTCATGGCGCACTCCAAAGGCTCGCTGGACAGCCTTGAAGCAATTCCTGAGTAGGGCGGCAAGAAATTTCTGATAAAACTCCCCAAACGCTCAGTCTACGAGCTGTCCCCCCCCCCCCTCCCCCCTCGATTGAAAGGTTCGATTCTGTATGCATTGTTCACGGCGCACAACAAAGTTTCGCTGGGACAGATTGGAGCTAATCCTGAGTGGGGTGGCGGGGAATTTCTGATAACATTCTCCAAACGGCTCGAAATAGTCTTGAAAACGTCGCAGTTCCCAGTGAGAGAGGATAGAAGCGCAGGGGACATGCGCTTGCCCACTCGATTGATAGGATAGGTTCTATGGCATTGTGCACGGCGCACTCTCGAGGCATTCCTTGCATGACAGAGCACTGGCGACGTACGTCATCTTTGAGATACTCCGAAAGCACGTATATCCTAGGAAATAAGCTGCTCTAATCGCCCGTCCAGCCAATTTTGGACCACCCACGTCGAAAATACGGGTGTTCCGGTAAAGTTTTACAAATGTTTGTGTACATCTCGAGGAGGCGAATCGAATGGTGCCAACCTTTATTCAAGAAACCTAAAACTGAAGGAGTTATGAGCGTGCGACGCTTTGCGACGCCATGTTGGCGTTTTTTCGCCCACTTTTGACCGTGCGGCGCGAGCGGTATTGTAATATAATCAGGTAAAACAATAAGATACAACTTCAACGAACTACCGAATATGGATGAGCATGACTAGTATATGAAAGCCTCTTACCACATAATTATTTCTATGCACTTTAAAGCATATCTTCTTTAAAATGTAGGTGAGTCTGTCGTGAAATATTTTCCTTGGTAATGACTGAACTTTTTAGATAAAATAATCGCCTAGACTCTGAACTCACGCAGCGTGTGGTAGAAACTCTCCACCTTCCTTAATTTTAGCAATGTCTGTAAGGGCATGGCTTCCATTGATCGAACAGACGGCAATAATCTGAAACTTTCTAAAATTGAATACATAACGTTTTTCATTTTTGCTTAAGCCTAGAGCGGCTGTTATAGAAGATAGACGTGAAAATGAAAAACATCATTTCTACGAAGGCCTTCAGCTTAACCGGTTCCATGCTGATATCAGCGGCCGGCTCATCCCGATATCACGGGTGAGTGCTGATAGGCGAAATTGCTAGGAAGATATCGTGGATGTTCTGTTCGGTCAAAACAGCGCCGGTGGTGTAAGGCGAACACCGCTGCCCGGAAAGCAGAAAATGCGGGTTCGAGTCCCGCCTAGCGCAAGAGTTTTGATCGTAACAAAACATCCTGTAACAGCATATAGCCTCTATATCAGCCGCTCCAGGCTTAAACAAATGTGTTAAAGCATTGTTACTAGTAAGGTCCTCAGCTTAACCGGTTCCATGCTGATATCAGCGGCCGGCCCATCCCCGTATCACGGGTGGGTGCTGACAGACCTGGAGGATGTCGCGGATGTTACGTGGGGTCAAACAGCGCTGGTGGTGTAAGGCGAACATCGCTGTCCGGAAAGCAGAAGATGCGGGTTCGAGTCCCGCCTGGCGCAAGAGTTTTGATCGCAACTAAACATCCTCCTAACAGTGAATACATAGCCTTCAGAAGATAAGATCAAGCGACATTAGTATCGAAGAACTCAATCCGCAGTTTAACAGACGTTTTTCTAACAGACGCAATCTTCTCTCCAACTTTCTAAATGGATTCATCACATCTTTGATAAACGGTTGCAGTAATTTTTGTCGAGATCAACTCCTCTGGAGTGGTGAAGTCAATTCACCCGATCAAATGCACCAGATGCGTAGAAGTCCAAATTCAATTCAGTCTAGCCCAAATTGCTTTGGGCGTCCTCTGTTGGTGAGAGGTTTTCCAGGGATCTTAGGATTCAGGCCAATCTTCCGAACTCTACACCGGCGTTAGCGCAAAGGAGGCGGACTTATCTTCGCGGCGGAGAGGCGTTCCCTACACCGCCTTCAGAAAGCAGCGAAGCAAGGCGGCGCCGAGCGCTTAGAGATTTCCGGGTCTCAGCTGTCACATGGAGTCATCGCGTTGATATTCTCTTCACTTGACCTGGCAGCATTCTTGAGACAAGAGTCAGAATGTTGTACACCATATTTAGAGCAAAGGACCTTTCAGCTACAGTGCCATGGTCTTCTTCAAGTCCCGCCACATTGCTCAGTACTAGGGAGTCGTCGGTATTTTCCAATCCCTCGTCCCTGAAGCAAATCCCTAAGACAACGACGTCATCATCCGCTAGAAATTTCTTCAATAAAGGAGAATAGTTTGGAGCCCCAGTCGTCTCCTACCAGCTGTTAGGTTTTCGGATGAAGTCACGCCAATTAACGGGTCCACAAACTGCGGCGCATTGTAGTACTTCTTCGTTCATCAAGCGGTCCATATAGCGTATCCTCATTATTTGTCGTAGATATTTGCAGTGGAACGCGTTAATTCGTCTGATGATGCTAACTGACATCTTCCATGTTTCGCTAGCGTACACTGCAGTGGGGACGACTATCGAAGAATACAAACGCAGCTTGACGGTATTTGAAATTGAAGACGACGTCCACAGTGGCTTAAGCCTCCGGAACACTGCCGTTGCCTTCACAATCCTGCATCGAACGTTAGCTTCAGCATCTCCGTTACTGGTGATCATGCTTCCCAAGTAGGTGAAGTTATCCACTACTTCCAAGCGATCCGGTCCTACGTAAATGCCGTCTACCGAGGTCGTATTTCCCTCGAGCATGACCTTTGACTTTTCGGGACTAATTCGGAGGCCGGTTTTGCTTGCTTCTTAGCTAAGGCATCCCGTACTTCCTTGAAGAGTATCGCTGTCCTCAGCGAATATGGCAACGTCGTCGGCAAAGTCCAGATCCATAAGGCGATCGCTAGACCAAGGATACCCCCTTGTACTTCGGCTGTCGTTCTTCTCAGAACGTAGTCGAGTGTGATGTTGAAGAGCAACGGTGAGGGAACACATCCCTGCCTGACTCCTGTGGTGACTTCGAAGAATCTTGTATTCCCGAGAGTTGTCTTCACGCAGCACGAGAAGTTGTGGTGTAGACTTCTAAACACATTGACGAAGGTCGCAGGGACTCCATAGAAACTGAGTATTTCCCATAGTGACTCGAGCAACCTCTACGAAACCGTTGCGCAACGCCGACTCTGCCGGGCCGGACACATTCTTCGAATGCCGGCGCACCGCCTGCCAAGATCAGCCATGCAATGTACACCGCCAAGAAAGCGAACCAGAGGCCGCCCAAAAACACGTGGCGTCGCACGTTTATGAATGAATTGCAAGTTATGAACATTTCTAGGCAGAAGTGCGAAGAAATAGCCCAAGACAGGCAGCCGTGGAAAGAGTTCGTCGCACTATGCGCTTAATAGCAAGGGAGGAACTAAGTACTAAGTAAGTAAACTGCGGCGCGGTTTTCGCGCGCCACAAACTTGTCCAAATAGGGCGGTGCGGGCAGGGTGGCAAGTGGAGAAGTGGGCGGCGGGCGAGATTGTGTAGGGAACGCGTTGATTTGATCTGAGGTGTTAGGGTATCGTTTTGTCGCGCATACCCCATCCAACGAGTCTTCACACATACTATGCGTGTGCTTATTTCTAGAGTTTGGCTTTATCTCCACAGAACAGGAATGATGTCGTCAAGCTGCGTCCAAGTATTCGCATTTTTAGGACATTCCACCATAATGAGCACGGAAGAAGCACGTTGGTCCTTGATGTACTCTGACTGAGATGGGAAACTCCATCGAGGTGCTTGCTAGCGCTTCCATTTGCTTATTGTGCTCAGTCGAGAATGTGCACGCAGCTCTTGGCGGATGCGACGATGTGGAAGGGAAACGATTTTCCGGAAAGCGGAGCCAACTAGTGTCGACTCGCGCCGTGACACCCGCCGCTTGGCGTTGAGCCAAGGTAGCCCTCGCCGCGGATGCAAATGGTCGCCGGGGTCGTAGGCAGTTTTGGGGAACGGCCAGTGGCCGGAGCGCCTTTTTGACCGCATTCCTCGCGTCTCGAAAATTCAGCCAACTGAGTGACTTATCACCATAAGAAATACCGTTTTCTCTGTACGGTCTTTTCTTTTCTCATAAAAATTGAATTAACTGGAAAAGCCTCACCTCAGGATGACGAACAGCAAGCATATTTACCACAAGACCACCGAAAGAGACGCCTTCTATTCCAATTTCTTTGCTTGCGAACGGCTGCGAAACAAGCCAGTCAATCGCCTTCTAAAAACAAGGAATCATTTAAAACTGCATGAATGATAATGGCTATGCTGGCACTATTGTACTTTACGGACTCCAGAGGACAAGGAGAGGTCGAAAAAATTATTTCGCCCAAACATCGCCCAGGCCCCAGGGTTATTTGGGGTTTCGGCCGATTACAGTAGCCTTAGTCACCGGTACATATTTGGGGTCCTGATAACGCCCAAACTTCGCCCAGGCCCCAGGTTATTTGGGGTGAGATCACAAATCCGACATCTTTTGAAATTTCGGCCGATTACGGTAGGTTACTACGGTATGTACCGGTGACTAAGGCTGTCGAGATCATAATCACCGATTTCGCCCAAACATCGCCTAGGGGGGGGGGGTTATTTGGGGTGCTGATAACGAATCTGACATTCTTTTTCCGCTCTACGCTGGAGTTTGGGAGAAATCGGTGATTATGACATTGACAGCCTTAGTCACCGGTACCTCCAGTAACCTACTGTAATCGGCCGAAATTGCAAAAACGGATGTCAGATTCGTGATAATAACCCCAAACAACTCCCCTAGGCGAAGTTTGGGCGAAGTCGGTGATTATGACCTCGACAGCCTTAGTCAGCGGTACCTACCGTAACCTACCGTAATCGGCCGAAATTTCAAAAACGGATGTAATATTCGTGGTCAGCACCCCAAATAACTCCCTGGTCGAATTTTGGGCGGAATCCGTGATTATGACCTCGGCAGCCTTAGTCACCGGTACGTACAGTAATCTACCGTACTCCAGCTAAAACGAAAAACTGATGCCAGATTTGTGATCAGCACACCAAATAACCCCCCTGGGCGAAGTTTCTTTTCGACGTCTTCTCTCCTCTGGAGTCCGTGAAGTACAATAGTGCCGTTGTTCTTCTTCAAAAACCACAGTTTTCCATCTCTCAAACAATTTTCAAATAATTTTTTCTTCAATCAAGGAACATGACGTGACGAGCACGACCATTTAAGAAAGATTTTAATGAAGTTTAGTAGTCTAGTCTGCGATGCTATCACAGTTACTCTCAAATATTAGGAATAAAGATCTGCCTGTTTTCTAAGCGTTTTTTAATAAAGATTTTTAAAAAATTTATAAGGTTATAAGGTTTATATCTTAACATTAAGAATAAAGATCTGTCCGTTTTCTAAGTGTTTTTAATAAATAACATCAGTGCCTAACCTCATGATAAAATCATAGCAAAAGCAGCTTTTTAATACAAATTTAAACAAAAATAAACAAATAAGATGTCGGCAAAAAGTAGAAAAGGATGATAGTTAGGAGGAGGAGGTCTAAGGCGGATTAAAGGTGGACTTAAACTCCTCCTGATTACTCCCGATCTCCGCAGTTTTTCTAAAAGTGTGTTTATCCAACTTACTTTGAAATAGCCGATGTCGAGGTCGTTCAAATCCTCAACCAGATTTTTGTACTGGAAGAAGGCCAACGACAGGACGCAGAATCCCTCCGACGCCAAAGTAGCTCCCTTGTGCTCGTTTATTCCTCCGCCAGTTCCAGACATGTCCAGAATTGTTGGAAATGGACCGTCTCCTGAAGGTCTACTTTAAGATAAGGCAACTTCAACGAATGGGACAATCTTAGACCGCACCCATCTCCATGGAAATTGTTGGGTTTTCTGTTGAAAGATCAAGATCCTCACCTGGTGGTTTGAAAAGCGTTCCACATATACCGCCTTCTTCTATTTTCGTTCGTATTACACTAGGGTGGCACCAACGCTTTACAATCGGAAGGGAATGCAGAACGTTGCTGGAGCAGTCGCGCAATCTAACTGAGCAGTATTCAGTAGAAATCATCCGACAATCGAGAGGACGATGTGTACTACTTACTCGAGGACGAAATTGAACGGATTTGGCGGCGTACATTTGCAGTAGTTTCCGAAACGAAAGTCCTCGCATGGCATGAGGCTTTCGAATAGGCCCATTTGTCGTATGCCTGAGAACTTTTACTCGAAGAATGTGTCCTTTCTGTTAACACCGTCTTACTTCTGACATGCCTGAGTATGTTCCCCTTAGTGGCGGGTTTGTCTTCAAGTTGATTCTACCGTGGTTATCAGCCTTGTATACGCCGTTTCCATACAACGTGCCCATGAAATGATTCAGCCTGAAATCGGCATCGTTACTTTTTATATCTGAACGAGAGAAAAACAACATAATATAATACTATACTATACATATACATATACTATTCGGTGAGACCGAACGTTTCCGCCCTCTCCGAGTACCGGCTTATTATTGGGCTGTCGAAAAAGAAATGCCGTTTTTGTTGAAAAGGAACTCCTTTATGGGAACAGAATGACAAAACCTTAATAAAATGGGTAACCTCCATTATTATCGATGATGATGCGCGTGGAGCGCAGCCCGAGAAGGCGCCGACTGTCGCCTGCACTGGATACTAGGTTCCTGGTTCGGATTTCCTGCCCAGGCTAACCAAGCCTTCCATCCCTCCGGGGTCGAAGAATTGGTACCAGACTTGCCTGGGAAGGATCTAGCGCTGACTTGTTCATCGGCTGGCCACCGCAAGTCATTGTATGGCTAAATACGCATTCAACTCGCCTCCACGACATCCAGTAGAAGTAGAATGTGTGGCGCATCCCAGAGGGGATTGAATAACGCCATCCTTCATCCTTTATCCTTATTATCAATGAGATCTCGCCAACGTTCTAGGTGGAGTTGTCTACTCGATGAAGTTGGACACTCAAATTTCGACTTCGTCACGGTTCTTCAATTTTTTCTGAAGGCGTGCTGCATCGACCGAAAAAGATGGTAGTCTGATGGTGGGAGGTCTGGGCTATAAGGGGGATGAGGCAGAAGTCTTCAGACTAATTCCTCAGTTTTTTGCAAGGTGATTTTTTCGGAATACGGTCAGGCGTTGTCGTGGAGGACAGTCGCTGTTTCACTCCTTGTTGACGCCGTGCTTGGTCCAGGCGGCTCAGCTGTTCTTTGTAGAGGTCTGCCGTCACAGTTTGGTCCAGCACCTCAAAATATGACCAGACCTCTACTGCTGGGCGCGTGTAGCGCAGTCGGAGGAGGCGCCGACGGTCGCGTGATCCGATACCAGGTTTCTGGTTCGGATTTTCCGCCAGCCAACCAAGCCTTCCACCCCTTCGGGGTCGGTGAATTGGCACCAGACGTATCCGAGAAGGATAAAGCGCTGACTTGTTCATCGGCTTGCCACCGCAAGTCGTTGTATGGCCAAATACGCATTCATGTCGCCTCCACGACATCCCGTAGAAGTAGAATGCGCTGGTGCATCCCAAAAGGGATTGAGTAACGCCGTCGTTTATCCTTTATCCTTTATCCTCTACTTTTCCACCAACCATAATGCATCACATTTCTCCATGAATGTCAGGCTTCGTCGTCGTTTGCGCAATCTCGTCGGGGCCAACCAATGCCGTCTTCTTGTTGTGTTGCCGTACTGCATCCAGTTCTCATCCGACGTGACGATGGAATAACAGAAACAGCTGTTCCTGGTCTGGATAAGAATTCCATCGTGCAGCCATGTTTGCATCACTGAGTTGACGTGTCTTCCATTTTCCACGACGATTTGCCTTCCCATTTGCATGCAGATGATCAATAATGGTAGAATTGTGCCGGTTGGACTTCTCTGCGAGTTCTTCCGATCCGGGTCCGACTCAACAGCGTGCCTTAGTGTCTCACTAGCCACAACCTGAGGACGCCCTTGACGTTCCTCCTCTTCTAGGCTCTCATCTCCTTCTCGGAAGCGTTGAAGCCATTTCCGGCACTGGCGTAATGATGAAGCTTCGTTACAAAATACCTCATATAAGATGCAGTGAGACTCTTCAGCATTTCTTCCGTGTACGAAGTCGTATAGCAAACAAACGCGCACTCGGTATTTTTGCTCGATTATCGTTAATCTAAACATTTTGTTTCAAAAGGTAACGAAACGAAACGATACTAGGTCAAAAGATGGCTTAGTAGTTCTTACTCGTTATTCGTTCTTACTAGTTAGATATGTATGTATAATTACGTGGGCTAAGAATTAGTAGTAGCAGAGAAATAACTAATCGAAAGCAGGCGACATTACTTTTCAGACGATCTATTATTTGTTTATTTATTTATTAGGTTGTCCCATGAGTCCCTGCCGTTTTTCAACGACTCATTGCGTGTTTTGCCGACAGTCCCATGAATAGCGCTATAGAATTTTCGAAAGAGAATGATCTGTTCTATTAGAACTTGTATTGCGTTTCTTTTTCATCCTGAATTTTGTAAATTTTTAGGTCGCTAAAGTGAAAAGTGAAAAAATGGTCATCTGCGCAATCGCTTTTCTCCGCTTAGGTTTGGAATTTTTTTGCGCAGTTTTTCACAGCATTTGGAAGACACTGCTCTGTGCTACAAGAATATGTGTTGGTCCTATTTTCTCACTTGTCCTTTATTGATTTTTAGGCCATCAAATTGGGGTGTCCGACTTTTCCGTCCAAATTTTCACCGACAGCTCGTGCTCTGGGGTGGACTTTTTTGCTTGGTGTTATATGTTGTTCGGAAGAGGGTGGCTTGCTCAATGAGAATTTGTGTTGCGTTTATTGGCTCACGCTGATTTCTGTCGAATATCAACAAAATTCCAAAAAGAGAAAAATCATCTTCACCAACAACTCCTTCTCCTTGTTCAGTTGTTGATATTCGACAGAAATCAGCATGAACCAATAAGCGCGACACAAGTCCTTATTGAGCAAGAAATCCTCTTCACAACATATAACGCCAAGCAAAAAAGTCCAACCCAGAACCGAGCTGTCTGTAAAAATTCGGACGGAAAAGTCGGACGTTCCAATTTGATGGCCTAAAAATCAATCAAGGACAAATAGGAGCAACACGTATTCTTGTAGTACGGAACGTTGTCTTCCAAATTCTATGCAAAGCTGCGCGAAAATTCCAACCCTTAGCGAAGAGAAGCGACTGCGCAAATGGCTACTTTTTCACTTTTCACTTTTCACTTTAACGATCTAAAAATTGACGAAATTCAAAATGAAAAAAGAAATGCAATACACGCCCTGATAGAGCAAATCATTCACTTTCGAAGGCTGTATAGCGCTATGCAAGAGACTGCCGGCGCAATGAGTCATTGAAAAACGGCAGGGACTTATTGGCAACCTAATATTTATTTATTTATTTTTTCGTTACAAATGAGCTGCCCTGTTTTTGACCACTTTCTTTTTTTTGCATACTACGACGAAATACGATATACGACGAAATGACCATCAAAGTAAGTAATAGGTATTTTTGCATAATGCACTAGACAAGCTCTTCGCTTAAAAGTCGTTTGAAAGTGTTTTAGCAACACGGCAGCCGTTGCTAAAGCACTTTTAAAGTTCGAATCCAAAGACAGGTTTTGTAGCCAACCGTATGATTAATAAAAATACAGGCTGTCCAATAACTCCTTCCCGAAAATTTTCAAAAGTCTAAAATTTTCCTTAGAAGTGTTATAATATCAGGCAAGTGTAAAAACCTTCTAGAAGGTCCTCCAGAGTTCCACGCTAAGGGTGTATAAGGTACAATCGCCGCGTCTAGCTACCAGTACAAGCTGAAATGGACCAAGACCGCGTGGCCGTCTGCCAGTCCCTCCTCCTTCGTCCGCATCGCAAGGAGTTTCTCGAGGACCTGGTCACAGGGGATGAGACCTGGTTCCTCTACGACAACGTTGCCCGCCGTGCCGTCTGGATCCCGCGCGGAGCAGAGCCGCTGACGACGCCGAAAGCCGATCTGCACCCGCTGAAGATCATGCTCCGCTGCTGGTGGGACTCCAAGGGCATGCTGTACTTCGAGCTGCTCCCGCAAGGCAGGACGGTCACCGCCTCCATCTACACCGATCAGCTCGAGAAACTAGTCGCCGCCATCCGAGAAAAGCGTCCCCAACGGGCCTCGGTCCACCTGCTGCACGACAACACGCGCCCCCACGTGGCGAAGGAGACCCAGCAGAAGTTGCGACGCTCGGCTGGGAGACGGTTACCCATCCGCCGTATTCCTCGGGCCTCGCCCCCTCCGACTACCACTTTGTTCCGCCCGCTGAAGCACCATTTGGCCGGAAGAAAATTCACCAACTACGACAACCTCAAATCCATCGCGGACTTCTTCGAGTCGCAGCCACCGGAGTTCTGGGCGAAGGGCATCGGCGACCTGTCCAATCGATGGGTCACTGTTGTGGATAACTGTGGTGATTATATTGTTGATTAGACTTGTTTGTCAATAAAGTTGAAAAAAATTAAAAATGGTGAAATTTTCGGACAAGAATTATTGGACAGGCTGGTATATTAAAATGTAAAATTAAAAAATACCTAAGAAGACTTGTTTCGCCACATAAATCTTTACAAGTCTATACCTGAGGAATATTTCGTATGTGGATTCAGGCTCGAGTGCCGTTGCAGTGATGGATATGGGCTCTGTCATCATGCTGTCCAGCTTGTCCACGTGGAGCATCGTGCACTGCCAGAATTGTGGAACAGGAAGAATAGAGACAACGCGGTGGCAAAGCAAAGTCCGCACCTGCGGCTCCGTTATCGGAATTTCGGCGCGCGAACGACGATTCCCTGTAGAAACCACTGATAACAGACGAAGATAGCGGTCTACTAATGCGAACACCATGAAAACATCATCACTCTTAGTCAATGAAGGATGAAAGCAATGCAGCGCTGTGAAGCTCCTTGGAACAAACTTGAGCATTTAATTCCATTATAATGGCTGCCGCAATGTTCTGCACGATACTCGAGGCCGGATTTAAATTTAATTGAACCTCCTAAAATTTTACGAAGTTGTGAGTAGTAATTCAGATGATGAGTCATCCACGTTCCCGTGCAAGGGAAGGCTCTGAAGCACATGTCTTTACGGGGAGAGCGAGTCATATAACGAATCTCCTCCCCACAATTAGTAGAAAAACCTGTTTCTTTTTGCCAAGCAGTTAAAGGAATAGGAAGACTCCGAATTTACCATGGAATCGGTGCCTTACGAGCGTTGGGGGATCTCTTGCACGCCCGTCATGCTACTTCCCGCAAGCGACTCAGAGCGCAGTAGATAGTGGTGCTGCTTCATGCGAGAAAGGTCGCAGGTTCGGCGGCTATCGTTGTGGTATTTTTGTATTTTAACTTACTGGTTGAGAAGTGAGGGATCGTGACGTCTACACAAATTCGGGTGTTTTCTGGGCATTTTTCAGATGCCTACTGTGGAGAGTAACTTCTTGCGACTAGCTTCTTACTGACCGGTTTTTATACCAAACTGCTATAAGAAAGGTATTCAACATAATGATGTATGAACGTTCAACACCAGTGATACACAGGCACAAAGGGCACCAAGCAGGAGAATTGGTTAAGCTACAGGTTCTTCACTACTTGTTTCTCTACATATATAGACCATCCCAACCAGTCAGTTCAAATGCAAAAATGCCACAACGCAGTGGGACCGAACTCATGACCTTCCTAGCATGAAGCATTCACTGTGCCATGAGCAGCTTGACGGCATTGGCAGCGAGGGCGTACAAGAGACGCCCCAGCGTCGATGATTTCACTGTAACTTCAGGGACCCCTACTCTTTCGGTTCAACGACTTGGTGAAAAAACGGCGTTTTTATACTAAGTGAGGGGTGGAAATTTTTCCTACGTGATTCGCTACCCGTGTTCAGACATTCGCTTCAGATGGCTCCCTTGTTAGCTTTTTTTGTCGTTAGATTTTCAGACTCTCCAATGCTAGAAGTGAAAGCGACTATTTCTCGGATGAATTCTGTAAAAAGAGCCGCAAACTACTAAGGAAAAGCACTAACGGTGAAAAGTTAGAGTACTGGCTCTGATACCGACTCTCTCCTTAACTTCTTCCGTTCTCTATGGTCCCCTTCATCGTTGGATTGCTGGGGAGCAGCAACGTCTCCTTCCCCCCCCCCCCTCCTCGGTACGTGTCGAAGTAGCCCAGGTCGTCACCCCGCATGATGACTCGAAGAGCATACTATCTCTCCTCTGCGATTTGATAGAGAATTATAAGCAAGGAGTTTGCCGTGCGTTCCCACATTGTTTTGTAATTCCGAGGGATCCTGTCGGTGACGGATGAAGAGCAGCGGAAATCTACTGACCTTGGTGTACTTGATGTCCCACCTAATCTTCGATGACTTAACCTATGCGACAGTGTCTCTGATTTTTGAACGTCGATGAAGCTCGGAACCACCGAGGTCTTTTCCTACCTACATACGTGAATTGCCTTACTCCTCTCATTTCAATGCTATGCGGCAAGGAGCCTACGTTCGTCCAGTTTCCGAGTGGGCCACGTCTCCGAGGCGTACGTTAGCACAAGAAGAATAGTGGAATCTTATGAGTAGACATGGAGCCGGACGTTCGTCGTCTTATTCGTTACTTTTTCAACGATTCTGAAGGCTACCAAACGCTCTCTTCCTTCTTTCCGGTTACAGCACTGGATTCTTCGATAATGTCGGTCCCTTTGAAAATTTCACACGAAATTTTCAGGCTTTATGTGTTATGAGTCCGATACTAGGATTAGTCTCAAGATGCCGCAAATAAGATCGTACTCCAGAGTTTCGTCTAGTTGGGCCCCGTCCGGATTTATTTGCTCATAAGCGCAACGTCGTATGCGTAATCAACTTGCATTCAGCATGGCCCCGGGCGTGGAACTCAGGACCGACCCGGCACTACTGCGCAGATCCTTCGACCCATCTCTGCTTCAGTTCCGGGAAGTTTAGCTGCTCTGACTAAAACATTGCGCTCGGAGCCGTGGTTGACTTACGTTGCCCTTTTTGACGCCATGGAGGATGCTGCCGGCACAACGGACACCAGTGTCCTTGACGGCTACATCGATGACTTCCGCGGATTCATTAGCCCTGAGGTGGGTATTTAATATCATTTTGCACCATTTTTGACAACAGTTAGAGGTGAGGATAAGTTTATTCCTTGAAATAGTAGGTAGACTAAGCAAAAACTGCTTCAGCCGTGCTCTGTCTCGGGCAACACATCAGATGCTGGAACACTGCTTTTCTATCCAGACGTTGACAACGACAGCCTAAATGACGGAAACGAGGAGGTGAGAACGGAACAGAGCGCAATACAGTTGTTGGACAATTAGCGAAATATATATCATTTTCACGTCGAATTTGACACTTCTGAAATCAAACTGGATACTTTTCAAATCAAATTGGATTCTCAGTTCAAATCAGTTTCTTACGTTATCCCATAGAACTAAGATGCGTGGCTCATCCTGATTAAGGAAAAATTAACACCATCCTTTACCTTTTTTATTGGACGAATACCTACGGTTAAACTTGCATAAAGGTTCCTGATTTGCACTTATCCAAAATAACCCATAGAACATTGTTGTACAACATAATAACGGGTAAGAGTTTTGAGACTCTTCAGACATAGATAGCATTTTTGGGACACCCTGCATAATGCAGTGCCTACATTCATGAACTTACATTCGCAAGCTTTTTTCTCTTATGGGTGATCTTTTAACCTCATCGTATTCTGACTTACGCTCACTGGAGAATCCGGAAGATATATGAATGAGTTTTTCGTTGTTTTTTAGACTTCTTTAGTCCGTGTTTCTGAATACAGGAATAGTGAATTAGATTGGCTCCGCAGGAATTGGATGCACTTCTAAGCAGACATTGCCGAATCGAATTACTTCGTAAACTACCACCTGGTCAGTATGCTCATAAGCGATTCATGCGAACCCCTCCGAATAGGACTGACACAAACCATAATTTTTATTTTTATTTTGAGGCGCGAGTTATCGCGCGGTGCTTCAATCCAAATCGCACACTGTAAAACTAACATAAGGAAAACAAACAATGAACTAACAAATGTAATGAAATTAATACCACGTCAACTACAGGAGATGCAAAAAAGAACAGTAGCAAAGAGAAACACACCACATATTTAGAGTTCCTTAATGCGTTGATCGACAAGCATCTTAAAACCACTGAGAGACATCTCAAGCACCTTATCCCTCAGCAACGGACGAAAAATGCGAAGAGTCCTGTTTGAAAAGAAATGTTGTCTGATTTCGCTTCTCACAACTGCATCCGTGGTTCTTAGACCGCCAGATCTTGTTCTAGGTAGGAAATCTACTGAAAAGAATTCAGAGGCGTCAATTTTAACCCTGCCCGTCAGAATTTTAAACATCATTACCAGGTCGACATACGCAATATAATGGAATATAATTCGGGATTGGAAGCGAAGTGTAGACGATTACTAGAATCTTATTTATTTATTTATTTATTTACAATGCACAACGTGCGCCATAAAGAGCAATGGTGAAGCAAGTGAAGCATATTATCAATATACACTGCAACTTTGGTAGGGCCTAGTGTTTTGCAGCAATTCAAAAGCCTAAGTACAATGAGACTGCAATCACAAACAAAGGTGTGGCAGTACGTATGTCTTGTAAAGACGTATCAATACTGCCGCATCGGAGCACTTAATATTACGCAAGATCATAAATAGTGCACTATAAGCCTTTTTAGTCGAAAGGTCAATGGTTGAAAATTTGAGTTTCTGGCCAAAAATAACTCCAACGTCTTTGACAGAGCTGCAATTTGGCAAAGCTACACCATTGATAGAAAAATCGTCGGTATGGAAAATCATCATAAATCAATTATGCTTCTATCGATTAACACTGTGTGCCAAAATGCGCAGCAAATGGACACTCTATGCTGTAAGAGCAAGCCCGGAACTTATTCAAGGAAAGAGTCGTTCTGGCACTTTTGGTCTTCCCCTCCAACGGAGTGACTAAGGTTGCCGCACTCACCCTGCCTGACCCGTTCATTAGGTTGGTGCATAAGTTCTCGGACATTTGGGGCATGAAATATTTATTATCACAACATACGAACAACAATATCAAATCATTTAAAGTAACCACCCTTTACATAAATTGTCTTTCGCCAACGTGCTGGTAAGTCATGGATGCCTTTTCTCCAAAACGTGGCCGCTTGTGATTCGAAAAATGTGAGCAGTGCCTCCTTGACATCCTCTCGGTTCCTAAATTGCTGGCCGTCCGAATAGCGTTGAAGGCTTGAATGCAAATGATAATCAGAAGGAGCGAGATCTGGTGAGCAAGGTGGATGTGGAAGAACGGTCCATCCGTAGTCCGCCAACTCAGCCGCCGTCGCTCAAGCAATATGCGGTCTAGCGTTGTCGTGTTGAAAATAACAATAACATAAAAAAGTGTTGAAAATACGCCTTCACTTGCTCTCCTCGTGTGGTTTGAAGGTGGGCCCTCAACTTCCTCAGTTGGTTGACGTAAACCTCTACCGTTACTGTTATCCCTTCGTCCAGCAGCTCCCAGTATTCTACGCCAAGAACGCTCCACCAAATGCATAGCATCACCTTTTTCACGTGAAGGTCGGGTCTCGGAACGTCCTCTGCCTCTCCAGTTGCATCAACCCACTGTACACGCCGGTGATAATTAGAGTAGAGTATTCACTTCTCATCTCCAGTGACAACTTGTCCAGCCATCCGTGGGTACGTCTGAGGGTAAGGAGAGACAGAGCGACATCGGCTCTGCGATCCATGTCATGTTGTATCAAGTAGTGAGGTACCCAGCGACCCAATTTTCGCACCTTGCCAACCGACTTCAATCCTCGAACGACTGTTGAGTGACTAACACCAAGAGTGCTTGATAGTTCGCGAGCGGTTCGGTATGGGTCCGCTTCCACTCTACTTCGGAGGCCATCCAAATCCAGTGCCATCGGGCGCCCTTCTCGTTCATTATCTTCAACGTAGAATTCGCCAACTGCAAACTTCGAGAAGCGCTGGTACACAGTACTTCGAGCCGGAGCACTCTCGTTGTAAACATCCTTCAGGCGACCATACGATTCGTTGGCAATGAGGCCAGATTGACGCAGGAATAACATGACGTGCCCAATATGCGTCTCAGTTGGGATGAATTGCTTAGCCATAATATCTGACGTTAACAACGCAGAAGTAAATGTTAGAAACAGTTTTGTAGCCCTTTCCTTTCTCTATCGATCGATCATCTACGCGTTGATACATGTGAAAAATTTGGCGGGTAAATGCGCTTTCAATTCAGCAGGGATCAAATGTCCGAGAACTTATGCACCAACCTAATAGAATGCTGTGGACTCAGCGAGACCAAACGTTATTACAGAACTGGCGAAGGGTAGCCTAGCGAATGCAGACAATTATTATGCAGTAGTTCAAAATTTTAGTCTTCGAATACGTACAAGCATAGACCCAATTGCAAAAAACCTGTAGAAGATATTTATTAGAAGCCTGGGCCCGGATTCATGAACGCGGCCGGAGGTAAATTCTACACCCACTTACCTCGATGACCATTTACCACCACTTTCCCTGAACTTACCTCTTTTTTCTGATTCATGACGGCCGAGGCGAGGGCTTTGCTCCGCGGCCAATTTCATCAGCTAGCAGCGAAGCCAAGCAGTCACCTTTGCTGCTGGGAAGTCGCTGCCACCGACACTGGCAGCATCGTAGTTAGGGGAAATGAAATGTGAAATGTGAGGTAAGGGGAAGGAGGGGGGGGGGAGAGAGGGGTGGAATGTAGTAGCATATTAGGCAGTAGGGATGCTATTGTAAATATGGGCCTACATGGCTAATAATGGGTGCCATCCACCACAGTAGCCCCCATAGACAACATATACCAAGGGAGGCTAAGGTGGCGGACGGGTATAGTCCACCCACGCAAATCGTAAATTACGATTTGCGTGGTGGACCGGGCTCATGGTGGCCCAAGCCCCTATCGAGCATTGATTATGCGGCTGGCTGCCAGCTCAGAGCTGGCAACGGACCAGCGGAGGGTTGCACTGGGTCAGAAATTGGTCGCGGAACAAAACCCTCGCCTTGAAGGTAAATGTTCACCGACGCGCCGACGGGGTAGCATTTACCTCGACACTTACCCCAATTTTCCCAGCCGCGCCTTCATGAATCGCGCGTAAGTGGGGGGGGGGGGGGTTAGGGTAAATCTTGCACTTACCAGCCGGCAAATCATTCATGAATCCGGCCCCTGGGCGCTATGATACTTGAAGGGAGTGAAATAGCAATGGTGAATTTTTTTAAAGTTTTGATCTTCATAGTGATTTGCTATTGTATTTGCCAAGTTCTAGATTTATACATAAGCTAAAGAATTGCTTGGAGTTTGGCAATTTAACGGTACACTTCATGAACTTACATTCGCAAGCTTTTTTTCTCTTAGTGGTGTTCTTTTAACATCATCGTATTCTAACTTACGCACACAGGAGCAGCCGGAAGAAATGTGAACGTATTTTTCGTAGTTTTTTAGACTACTTTAGTCCGTGTTTCTGAATGCAGGAGTGAATTAGATTGGCTTCGTAGGATTTGGATGCACTCCTGAGCAGACATTGCCGAATCGAATTACTTCTCGGCTTGGGTGCGAAGTGTGTCCCACGTGCGTAACGAAATTTACGTCATCACTAATCTTCGTCGGCAACTATGGCAAACCAGCAATCAGCTGGTGGCAAATAATTACCACTTGGACTTTCGGCTGAAAGGTAAATCATTATTTGTTAAGGACAGAGAGAAAACGGCGGCACCCAGCCTGACCCCGAACTCCTTTCGAATGCACCACACATTCTACTTCTATGGGATGCTGTGGAGGCAATTTGAACGCTTATTTGGAATATAAAATAAACTGCGATGGCCAGTGATAGAACTCAGTGTTTTACCCTTTTCCGACAGCTTTTTAATCCACCGACCTTGGAGAGATGCCATGCTTGGTTGTACTGAGTGGTAAGTCCGAACCAGGATGCTGGGGTCGGGTTCACGCGGGAGCCGCCAACCATTCCGACTGCGCTGCTACGCTTGATATTACAAAAGCATTTATGTAAACCAGCTAGCGCTCTAAGAAGTACCAAAAATAATAAAAATCAGATTTTATGTAGGAAGAAACGCAATAGATAGGAGCCGAAATAGAACAACGATTGAGGGGCCGTATTCATCAGCCTCGGACTAAAGGTTAATACAATTGCGAGAGTATTCGGATACCCAGGGGACCGTTGAGTATTCGCCACCTAACCATGAGCATACCCATAAGTTATGTGCGGGCATCAGAAGTGTCGTAAATGAAATTCAAAATTTCATGAATCGAAGAAAACCGCCGTAAATCGTAAGAGTGTCCTGACGTGTAGAGCAATACAACTAAATTTGCTGTGCGCAGTGGCGATGACGTGACCAATGATCCTCTACCGAGGCGCGTTTATTGCTGGCTGAAAACTTTTCCCAAGGACCAATAAATTTTTAAAATTTTACTTGCTAGTGTAAAACAAAAGAAATCCATTATTTACATATTTATTGCTTTGATTTCAGTTTAAAAAAAGAAGCTAAACAGTTTTTAAAACGTCCGCCTTTTTAACTTTTATTTTTCTTTCTTTTTTTTTTGGGGGGGGGGGTCGACTTTCATCTCAATATGTACCTCAAATGTATTTTAACCAATGCATGGCCTTTTAACAAAAAACTTGCGTAGCTTGAATAACCGTTAACTTCCCAAACTCCCAGAAGTTAACTCGCGATTTCCTAGAGAAGGTTGGCTGGTCGACAGTGCCTCATTCACCTTATCGTGAGGACATGGCGGCGCAAGACAACTACCTCTTCAGAGCAGCATCTGCTCGAGAAAAAGTTCGATAATAACGACCACCTGAAAATGCTGGCCGGCTTCGATCGTGTATGTGGGAACGTTGGACTAAGCTGAATCTTACGAAGACGATGTTCATGAGGAACGGACGAGTTTCTGATGCCCCATTCTCGGTCGACGGAACGAACATCTCCTTGTGCTCCAGCTACGTGTATCTGGGTCGCGAAGTCAATATGGCCAACGACCTAGCGCCAGAGCTGAGCAGAAGGAAGCGAGCGGTTTGGGGAGCTTTCAAGAGAGTCGATGAAGTCGTGAAACAGACAAACGACGTCCGACTCCGCGCTCATCTATTCAACTCTACCGTTCTTCCAGCCCTAACATACCCTACGCCTCAGAGACCTCGGCCATACGGAAGCAGAATGAACACGCGATCAGGGTCGCGAGGCTTGGAATCGAGAGGACGATGCTCGGAGTGACACGACTCACCCAAGCGAGAGAAGGCCTCCAGAGTTTCGAGCCTCGCCGAAGTTCGAAGATCAGAGACGGTGTCGCGTGGGCCAAGGTCGAAAATTAGGTGGGCCGGCCACGTAATGCACTTTGCAGACACCCGCTGGACGAGAGCCGTCACCGACTGGATTTCGTGGGATGTCAAGCGGACACCAGGACACCCACCAACGCGTTTGTTACGCTGCTTTATGAAGGCCCTGAACGACCGATATGACGCTCTTCGTGTCTCTCGAGCGAGAAGGATCCATTGGAGCGTTCTGGCACGCGACAGGAACGAATAGAGACGCTGTTGGTCCCCGCTCAAGCAATTCGATGATCAACAGGAAGACAAGTGATACAGTTGATACAGGTGAACCAAATTGTAATCTTTTGAGACGCAGTTGCCTTTCATTTCGAAACACTTGAAAATATTTCTTGACTTCTAAATGTATTTTCTCCCCTTGCGACGCGGAAGTCTATGATATACCAAGGGCATCTTTTGGTTAATTGGGGTAAGTCTTGGTTAGTTGGCGGGATCTTTTAGATCTGTTGAGTTTTACCTATAAAATATTATTCTGAAAAGTAATGTATAACTAATTTTTGTAGTGCATCCTAGATTGAATTGTAGACACTTTTCTTTACCTGTCCACGTCCACATTTTAATGTTCTCTCCTCGCTTTGAAGTCTTGCAGACCCCATTTTTCTTTCATTTCAATAGCGCTACACCACGAGAATTTCTAGAAAATTAGCAAGACGTCGAGAAAAAAACCTTGTTCGTCTATAGAATGTTTCCTCAATTTTAATAGTGGCCTGTTGAAAAAGAGACAAACGTGCAGAATAGCCACAACCCCAAAGGGGCATCAAAAGCGATGGCCTCATCCGCGAAAAATGCGGCTGTTTGCTTGTCGCCTTCACTTGCTGAACTATGGGCAGCGCTGATTTACTGCATGGATCCTAGGCGACAGTTTGAGACGAGAAGTGGTGTGATGCCTGGAGGGCGGCATGAGGTTGTCTTGCACTCTTTCAGGAATTGGAGACGACCACCTCGTGTACTGCGAGTCTGTGATATTAGCCGCAAAATATAGAATTGCAAAACTGAACACTTTCCAACCATTTCGCAGGACCAGAACGAGAGTCTCACCCAATATCCTCCTTATTGCCCAGAAATTGGCCCGAGACCGTTGAAAATAAACCCGATAAGTACGAATACAAGTGATAAAAGATAAGAGACAGCGTTAATAGGTCTTTTTTAATACGCGCCATGCACTCGCCTTCTTCTGTCCATGGTGCAAGCATTTTGTAAGATGCGTATTTGCTTCTACAACGACATACGCTGGCCAGACAATAGGCAATCGAATCAGTTGTTGTTTTTATACGCTAAGTTATTCAAATTTCACCTCCCACATGGTTCAGCGCCTCATCGTGGCGTGGGGGTGGCAATGGGTGTCGAACTGCGATGTACAGCGGAGGTTTTCAATCTCCGGCAGGGTCTCCCAGGCTGAGAAGGAGTTCGACAATTCTTCGGAAGCCTAGCGAAGTCTGAATCACAGCACGCCCCGAAGGCACGAAAGGGGCACCCCGAAGGCAAGAAAGGGGTGATACGAGCTCCGCCCGGGGCGAGAAGGGAGGTAGACACCACAAACGGTTATTGGTTTTGTGGTGTCACCTCATGTGAAGTCCGGCACGCCATGCCCTGCAGAAATTGCAAAAATGGCAACGGTTCCAGCGTCAGGCCCAGGTTGACAGGCCGGCTGATGGAGAAACCTGTCACAAACCATGATCAAAAGTCGCAATGGAATCAGTATAAAGGCTAGGACGTCACCCGGAAGTGACGCGCAGAACCCCCGCCCGAGTTCTGCGGTCAGTATGCGAGGGCTACCGAGGGCAGAACGACCTCGGCCAAAGAAGCTAGTTCGAGTGGGGACTCTGAATGTGGGAACGCTGACCGGAAGATCCAGAGAGGTGGCCGACTTGATGAAGCGCAGAAAGATAGAAGTCCTGTGTCTGCAGGAAACGAGATGGAAAGGAGCGAAGGCCAAGGAGATTGGAGAAGGGGTCAAGCTGTTCTACAACGGAGAGGATACGAAGAGGAACGGTGTCGGGATAGCTGTCGCAGAGTCCTTCAGGGATTCGGTAGCTGCTGTCCAAAGGATAAACGACCGCATCATGTCACTGCGGCTCGACACGAAGGAGGGTTACTGGACTGTCATGTCCGTCTACGCACCTCAGACCGGATGCCCCGAGCACGAGAAAGGTGATTTCTACTTCACGCTCGAGGAGGCCATAAGGTCCGTACCAGAAGGCGATTACCTGTCCATAGCAGGGGACATGAATGGCCACGTAGGGAGTGGCAGAAGAGGAGTAGAAAGGGTTCATGGAGGTAAAGGGGTCGGCTTGATGAACCCAGATTGAGAAAGAATTCTCGAGCTGGCTATTTCCCACGACCTGGTGGTCTGTAGCACCTTCTTCGCGAAGAGGGAGAGCCAGAAGGTGACCTATGCTAGCGGAGGAAGAAGGACGGAAGTCGACCACATCCTAGTGCGAAGACCTGCCTTGAAAACTGTCCGGGATGTGAAGGTCCTTCCGGCTGAAGATGTAGCACCACAGCACAGGCCATTGGTAGCTGACCTGGCCATACCTCTACCCAGCAAACCCAAGGTAAGAACAGAACCCAGAATCCGATGGTGGAAACTGCGGGGTTCAGAGCGCAACGAGCTACGAAGGAGGGTGCTCGATGCAGGTCTTCCGGATCCAACTGGTCCCGTGAACGAGACCTGGAGGAGGGTGACCCAAACGATTCTACGATGTGCCAAGGAAACCCTCGGTGAAACAAAGGGAGGGATCAGAGGAGATAAGGCTGCATGGTTCTGGAATGAAGAGGTGCAGGCTGCGGTGAGGAAAAAGAAGGAGGCCTATAAGCAGTGGCAAACGACAAGCGCACCCGAGCATCTTACAGTCTATAGAAAGATGAAGAGCCTGGCAAAAGCAGCTGCAGCGAAAGCGAAGAGAGCGGAGATGGATGCCCTATATGAGAAGCTAGACGGGCCACAGGGAGAGAAGTTTGCTATCCGGCTGGCTAAGGCGCGGCATAGAGCTTGCGCCGACATTCGAGTGGTCAAGACAGTGAGGGGTGCTGACGGCAGGGTACTACGGAGGCCAGTCGAGGTCAGAAAAAGATGGGAGGAGTACTTCAAGGAGCTCCTGAATAAAGAATTGCCTCGTCGCGAAGTTCAAAAAGAACAACCAACGGAAGGACCCATCCCATCCTGGACGCGGGAAGAGGTTCGCAACGCCATAGGAAAGATGAAGCTCGGGAAGGCAGCTGGACCTGATGGGGTGCCAGTAGAGGCTTGGAAGGTGCTTGGGGACTGTGGAGTCAATTGGCTGACACAGTTCTTCAACAGAGTCATGATAGACAGTAAGATGCCGGATGACTGGAGGGACAGCATCATAGTCCCCATCTTCAAACAGAAAGGGGACGCGTCCGAGTGCTCCAACTACCGAGGGATCAAACTGATCTCGCACACGATGAAGATCTACGAACGTCTGGTCGACTCGAGGCTGAGGGAGATGGTGACAATCTCCCAGGAGCAGTGGGGCTTCATGCCTGAGAGGTCCACCACAGAGCCATCTTCATCGCTCGCCAGGTAATGGAGAAATATCGGGAGAAACGAAAGCCCTGCTACATGGCCTTTCTGGACTTGGAGAAAGCCTACGACAGGCTACCCCGGGCCGTGCTCTGGAAATCGCTCCGAGGTAGAGGTGTCCCGGAACGTCTGATCACAGTCGTAAAGGACATGTACGAAGGCTCGAAAGCGGCGGTACGAACCCCACACGGAATGACAAAGAAGATGGACATCACAGTGGGTGTACATCAAGGGTCGGCTCTGAGTCCGTTCCTCTTCGTGCTGACGCTTGACTGCATAGTGAAACTCCTGGAGGAAGGCCCTCTCAGGACCATCCTCTACGCGGACGATATCGCTCTAGTAGCTGACAGCCGGGAGGAGCTGGAGGAGAAGGTGAGGCTGTGGCAAGTAGCCCTCGCGGATAACGGCCTGCGGCTGAACGTGAAGAAGACCAAGTTTATCAGCTCTGAGCAGTGCACTAGACCGATCCTAGACTGCCAAGGGGAGGCGATCGAGAAGGTGGAAGAATTCCGCTACCTCGGAAGTGACCTATCCGAGGAAGGAAGTGTGGACCAGGCGGTCAGGGGACGGATAAACGCAGCCTGGCTCAAATGGAGGGAGTCCACAGGAATCCTCTGCGACCGTAGGTGCTCCAGGACACTCAAAGGAAAGCTGTATGCAGTGGTGAGGCCTGCCCTCCTCTACGGCAGTGAGTGCTGGGCCCTAGGTAAAGCACAGGAGCGGCAATTGCACGCGGCGGAAATGAGGATGCTCAGGTGGGCTTGTGGATGGACCCGTCGGGACAGGGTGCGAAACGAGGATGTTAGGGCAGTGATGAAGACAGCTCCGATCCAGCTGAAGATGAGGGAGCAGCGCCTGAGGTGGTATGGACACGTCCTCAGAAGACCAGAGGATCACCCCATAAGGTTGGCCCTAGATTTCGAGGCACCCGGAAAGCGTCCGAGTGGAGCCCCAAGGAAAAGGTGGAAGGATGTCATCAAGAAAGATCTCGCTGAAGTCGGCGCCATGCCAGACGACGCCTTTGATAGGATGAGGTGGCGACGGATCATAAGAACAGCGGACCCTGCGACTGCGCGGGACTAAACGCTCGGGAGAAGAAGAAGTTATTCAAATTTCACAATTTTTTTGACAGTTAAAACTCATTGACACAACATTTGAATAGAAATCTACTATATATAAGCGATAACGGTCGCTTGTCTGTGTGTGAGTGAGTGTGTTTGTTTGTTTGCACAGAAGTGCTGGAGGAGAGTGTTGTGGTAGGAAGTGTGTTGATGGGGGGGGGGGGGGGGGTGTAGTTGTGTGGTGTCACATACGTCGTGTTGAGAGGGGTCAGAAGACGTGTCGCCGATGTCACGCAAAGGGCCTCCGGATTCCGGACATGTGTCATCGACGTCGTGAAAGCGAGCGTCCGAGTTCAGAAGAGGTGTCATCGACGTCGTTCAACAGGCGTCTGGGTTCGGAAGACATGTCGCCAATGTCGCGCAAAGGACGTCCAGGTTGAGAAGAATCATCGATGTCGCGCAAGGTGTGTTCGGATTCAGATGACGTATGACTGATGTAATAATGGTTGTTTGTGTTAAGAAGACGTGTAATTGATGTCACGCAAAGGGTCTGGCTTTAGAAGACATGCCATGGACGTCGTTTATCAGGTGCCTGGGTTCAGTAGAGGTGTCCCATTGGACCAGCAATGGAGACCGGTGAAGGTCCCCATTGGGGTCCAGTGAAGGGGAGAAGTAGTAGGGACCGACGAAGAGGGACGGGAGGGGGGGGGGGGGGCAGTGAAGGGTGAACCGGAAAAGCGTGACAATAAAGGGGGACCACTGACGAGGGACCAGTAAAAGGGGGACCAGTGAGAGTGGGACCGGTGAAGGGGGGGGGGGGGGGGGGGGGTCCAGTGAAGGTGGGGAGTGGAGGGACCTGCTGTAAAAGGGTTCACCACCTAAAAAGGGAAACCAGTAAAGGTGGGACCCGTAATGGGGATCGGTGAAGGGGGTCAGGATACAGTGAAGGGGACCAATAAACGGGGGTACCAGTGAAAGACCAGTCAAGGGGGACCAGTAAGGGAGCCAATAACGGGAACAACAGTTAAGGGGGTTCAGTAAAGGATCCATTAATAGAACCATTAAAGGAGACCATAATTAATAAATAGAACGAGTACTTCAGAGAATGAATCGCGTACGTGCAATAGAGGGTGAGGTACCATAGGAGCAGTTTTGAAGATTTTGTCCCATCGTATTCCGCTATACCATTCTATATAGCAAAACCAGCTTTTTTTTACTGCAGTGAATGAGAGAAGGCCTAAAGAGGGCAAGAAGGCGTTTGGGGTGTTCTATTCTCCGGGTTTGGGGCGAAGCCCCCAAGCAGACGTTTGGCGGCCGGCAGGCCCAGAGAACAGAACATCCAGAACACCTAAAATCTCCCGAAATATTTATAATTCCTCAACAGCATAAACTCAATGTTAATTCACCTTCGCGGAATCTCTTAAGAAAGACGATTTCGCTGTGCAATTAGTCACAATTTTTTATTGACCTCAAGCCTTGTTTTTAGTTTTTTGTTAAGGTGACGGAAAGCAAAGAATTTGCAGAATTCGCGAAAGAATTATACGGATAGAATACACCACGCAGTCGTCCTACTCACATTGTCAACTTGTCAATGGTGGTGTAAATGTAGGTTCACATTTGTACTTGTTTTGTGTTTGTAAGTCCAGAAATAGCAATAACAAGCAGAACAGAAAAGCCAGGCTATCATACATACTACCCTTCGCAACTTCGGGTAAACAGGATTTACCAAATCCGCCTCTAAAGATTGGAGATGGCAACGTTTTGAGCGAGAATCGAGAATGTAATCTCTTTATTTAGTACATAACGATGACCGTTTTCTTGCTCTTCAAAGCATGCTATATTCCATTATTTTTTCTCAAAAAAAAGAGAATTTTACAAAGTGTCTACTCATTGGGGACGTGAATTAAAGCTTCAAAGAAGGCTATACTATTTTTTTAACAAAAAGCTATTTTGAACTTCTTGGAAAGTACATAGTTTGAGGTAAAACAAAAGCTCTTTCAATTAGGAAGAGTTCGTTTTGATATGAAAAGTCTTAGGCTAGCTTAGAAAAGTGTCCAGTTCGATTTCAAGGGTGTGCAACTTCATTTGATAAGTGTCGGATTCGACCTGAAAATGGTATGCAGAAGAGCTGAATTTCAGAAGCGTCTAAGCATTGTGCATTACACGTTAAACCAATGTCTCATCTTTCTGCTCAAAGTTACGACACTGTGACATTACATTACATGTATGACAGACAGTCATGACATGAATGCACTAGTGTCTCAGGCATCCCCCGGGATTGGCATTCCTCCCCTATACAGATTGACACAAAAGATTCCATCGGCCACCAAAAGTTCGCGTGCGTTGTCATTCCGCTTGCCGAGATTCTTTTGGAGCGCTCGCCATGCATTCGGGCAGTCAGCTTCAGGTGTATCCTGATCCATCTGTGAGTTTTGAGCTGTCAATCATATCAAACTGTCGCTCTGTTAGGTGGCACTTCTTCCTTACCGCGCTCCAGCGGTTCTCCAGCACTTCGATGTGGCATCCCTCGAGGGCATTTTGTGAAGGTTTTCGCCCATCTATCTATAGCCATTTTACTGGTTGGAAAGTTGACACGGCTATGTTGTGAGATCTGGGAGGCGGACCTTGCTAACGGCAAGCAAGACCTTCAACAAGAGCTTTCCACGCTAAAAATAGGAACTTAATTGCTATGTGGTGAAAAAAGGAATTGCGGAAAAACAGGGGTAAATTCTGGTAGTTGTAAGGCTCTCTTATAAGGTAAAGAATATGCAATTTTCACATTAGCCTGCACTTTCTTGGAGCTTTCCTGGAGCTAAGGATGGGCTACAGACGTGTATCTGAAATAAGGATAAGGATAATGATAAAGGATAAAGGACGGCGTCACCACATCCCCTTTTGAGATGCGCCACGCATTCATCTTTTAATAGATATGGTGGAGGTGATTTCAATTCAATTCAATTCAATTTATTACGACCATAAAAGACAGTCGTGAGAAATCCAACTAAACTTAAACATCATTGTGAAACATAACGAAAAAGGATAAAACGTGTGACTGCAACTTAGAAACTTGAAACAGCTCACTAATATTGTAGGAGACCATGCTTTGTGACTGGTTTGAAAGATCCAAAAGACTCAGGAGTAGGGATGATGTTGCTCTTCAGGGCCAAATACGTTGATCAGGCTCTTACTGTGAATGAATGCTTCCTGGTCTCAAGTCTTGGTTTGGGACACTATAATTTATAGGTTGTTCCTCTAGTCTTTGAGGGAATCAATTTGTAAAATGCCGATGAGTTTATACGAATTTGTCCAGAGAGTATTTTGAAAACAAAGCAAGCATTCGGGAGGACAGCGAGTGAACTTCAAAAAATCTGTTCCGAATTGCTGCTTTTGGAATCCCTGAATAGAAGAACCCGTTGTACCTTATAACAAGCTTCCTTGTGTAATTATTTTGAACGCTTTTTATCAGAAGAATGTCTTTTTCTTATGTGGCTAAAATACTGCTGTCCCACCATCCACTAAGGGTCGGACATAAGTCTTATATGCTTTATCAACACTATTTTATTTTAAGTGGATAGTCCTTTAAAGATTCGATAAGTCCTGTGTTGAGCTGTTATGCATATGGATTTATAGTGATCCGAAATGTCTAGCTTGTTGTATGAAATCCTAAATCCGTTACATTGTCTACCGACGTGATTGGGGTGTCACTAGTTAAGGTGTACAGGGTGTGTAAAACGTATTGACGCAGTAAATGACGGTTGTGGAAATAGTAATGCGCAGTAAGTTTTAAAATTTCCACTTGAGAAATATGAAAAATGATCTTGCAAACACGATAGAATAACTCGTAATCGACATTAGCTCCTTTACTGTGAATACAGGAGCGAAAACGACGGAAAAATTCATGAGCACGCGCCGCAAGTACTCGCTTGGATTTCGTCCCGTGCTTTTAACAGGGTAGCCTTCTGCGACTGGTCACTTCTGTTGAAAGTGGCCCAGACCACATTCTTCAAGATCGGCTAAAAAGAGTAATCCAGCGGATTCATGTTTAAGCTGCGCTCGTCTGAGAAGCTGTTCACACCTGCGCGCGTTATCTGTTCGCCGTTATCGGAAAGAGATAGATAATTTTGGATTTGAACTTTAACGTGCGTGAACATCTTGTAATCATCATCTGTTATGACAGAGCCGCGGCTGACGTTTGGGTTGCTGACCTCTTTCCTCACCAATCGTTTCGAACAGCGCCTAATGCTTAAGGAAGTATTCAGCTCTTTGGGTATCACTTGTATCACCTGTCGTCCCGTTGATCATCGACTTGCTCGAGCGGGCGCCAGCAGCGTCTCCATTCGTCCCTGTCGCGTGCCAGAGTGGTCCAATGGATCCTCCTCGCTCGAGGAACACGAAGAGCGTCATATCGGTCGTTCAGGGTTTTCACGAAGAATTGCGACCAACGCGTTGGTGGGCTTCCAGGTGTTCTCTTGACATCCAGCGGAATCCAGTCGGTAACGGCTCTCGTCCAGCGGGTGTCTGCGAAGCGCATTACGTGACCGGCCCACCTAATTTTCGACAACTTGGCCCACGCGACAGCGTCTCTGATCTTCGAACGTCGGCGAAGCTCGGAACTCCGGAGGCCTTCTATCACTTGCGTGAGTCGTGTCACTCCGAGCATCGTCCTCTCGATCCCACGCTGCGCGACGCTGATCGCGTGTTCATCTTGCATTCGTATAGCCCAGGTCTCTGAGGCGTATGTTAGGGCAGGAAGAACGGTGGAGTCGAATAGGTGGGGCACGGAGTCGGACGTTCTTCGTCTTCTTCGCGACTTCTTCGACGCTCTTGAAAGCTCCCCAAGACGCTTGTTTCCTCCTGCTCAGCTCCGGCGCTAGGTCGTTGGCCATATTGACTTCGTGACCCAGATACACATAGCTGGAGCATTCGGAGATGTTCGTTCCATTGAGCGAGAATGGGGCATCAGAAACTTGTCCGTTCCTCATGAACATCGTCTTCGTAAGATTCAGCTGCAGTCCAACATTCCCACATACACGATCGAAGTCGACCAGCATTCGCTCCGTCTGGCTGATGCTCGGTGTTATGAGCACGATGTCGTGCAGCTCTTTGGGTACCGACAAAAAAGGACCATCGTAACGATGACGATCAGTTTCTTCAGTTTTCCGTGAGTGTTTTTTGAGCACGATACAGACAACAAAAATAACACACAAAAACCTAGAGGGGTAGAAAGAGAAAGCTGGAGCTGAAACAAAAAGTAGATGCGTCAATTTTTTAATTTTTTACGCACCCTGTAATTTGGCAGCGAAGTTGAGAGTCTTACCCGGATCGCCTTTGTTTTTTCCGGAGACAATGGTAACTGCCAAATTCGTGACCAAACCATGATGCGTTCAATAGCATGTTGGAGACATAGCTGATCATTTTCCACAAATTCACAGTATATTTTTAGATCATCTGCAAACTGTTTAATCATCACTCGCGAGTCTTGAATTAAGGTTGGTAGTTCTGCACAGCACACATTAAAAAGCAGGGGTGATAAAACGTCTCCTAGAGGGACTCCACTGGTAACCCTTTTTACTGATGACAGTGTATTCTTCATTTTTACTTGAAATGTCCTACTATCCAAATATTCTTTAGGCCATCTTACCAAGAGATGATTGAAACCCATTCTGCCAATTTTGTCCCAATTTGAATGCGTATTTGGCCATACAATGACTTGCGGTGGCCAGTCGATGAACAACTCAGCGGTTTGTCATTTCCAGACAAGTTTGCAGTTTGTTTGTACGTTCACATTTTAGCATTCTCTCTTGAATTGAAGTTCTCATGCCCCAGTTTTTCTTGTATTCCAATGACATGAGGGTAAATTTTGAAAGACTGCGTTACTTAATCTCTTTTTGGGATGCGCCATGCAGTCTACTTTTAAGGGGTCTCGCGGAGGCAGCTTGAATGCGTGTTTGGCCTCCCCTGTCCATGAACAAATCATCAGTGTTTCACCATTCACAGAGAAGTATGGTACCAATTCATCGACCCCGAAAGGTTGAAAGGCTTGGTTGGCCTGGGCGGGAAATCCAAATCAGGAACTAGGTATAGGTTGCACACGATAGCAGGAACCTCGGACTCCGCCCCACGCGCTTTATCTCTAAAATATATAACTTCACGTTATATATGTATATATATATACATCTTTTATCTTTTAAATAATCCTTTTTTTGTTTTTATATGTTTTTTAAAATGCGCACAATTATGCTCAATTGATTAATAGCAGATAATCAATTGAGCATAATTAAATGAATGAAGGAATGAACGAATGGCAAGAATGAGTACAACTGCGAGAATCTTCATCCCTGAAGTGGTAGAAAGCTATGCTCCGTCCAAACACATCTGGGAGGGATATAACACTGATTAATACATCGGGTAGAATGTCTGGCGCATCCCGCAACATAGAGGAAGGCAAAACATATGTCCATAAAAGTGTGTGCCTTTTCCTAACAAATTCATCGCCTCAGGTTCTTAACTCGTCTCGTTAACAGTGTTCAAGAAGGTTACTTCAGCAGAACGTCTAATTTCATGTGTAAAGGATTCCAAACAGTTTGAGGTACAGCAGCATGGCTTCTTTGTGCATGAGTACCGCTTTGATTCGACTCCCTGAGAGCTGGGCCCGGATTCATCAATGATTTACCGGCCGGTAACGGTGGAACTTACCAGGAAACCGCCTCGATTCGTCAACGCGTGGCGTGGTGGTTTTATGTGAAAACCGCTGTAGCGATTACCCGGCTGGAGCGCCTGCGAAGCGACCAGTTGAAGTACCGGTAACGCTCTACTACTAATGCCTGACCTATGTAGTGGCAATGCGTTGGGCGCTGCCAGGTGTGGTCGGACGCAAGCACGGCATCCTTCACTGCCTCCTTAGTGAATCACAACGGCCGGTAATTTTCTAGCAAGAAGCCGGTTAGGTAAATTTGTGGTAGCGATTTACCGACTCCTTCGTTGATGAGTCGGGCGGCCCTGCTTTATGACGCGTGGTCTTCTTTTCCATGAACTCGGCGCGTCTCCTTATTTAGTGATCTGAGTTTTCTAACATAGGAGATGTACTTTTTCGAGGTTTTGGCTTTCGATGGTGCGGCCACATCCATTTCTAGAAAAGCCGTCGTTATGTCACTAGACCAGCTTTTGCAGAGAACGTTCCCACTTTCGAAGAATAATCACCACCCTCAAAAAAAGCTCTCCTCCGTGCTATCTCCTGGACAATCTTCTTTGGACAAACCCCTCCTAAAGTTTTGGGAATGCTCCCATTAACATCCATTTACGACCTTTCCCTTTTTCAAGACTCTTTTCGCGTTTACGACTTATACCGCTTTTATACAACATATGCCTTAAAACATAAAATGAACGTTTTGCAGGCTATTTCAAATTTTTTTTCAAATTTTCAGATAGACGTCATCTATTATCACGTATAAATCGTGTTTTTTAAATGAAATTTGCCTTAAAGATTCGCATTCGATGGGTGTCTTTAAAAAATTCAAACAATGTTTGAACGGACATAAAAAATTTTGTTCAACCTGAAACGCTATTTTTAAGCTTATGTAGGAAGGCGAAGAATTTGGTGGTGTGTTATATGGAGGGCGCGTGTAGCGCAGTCGGAGGAGGCGCCGGCGTCGCGTGCACCCGATACCAGGTTCCTGGTTCGGATTTCCCGCCCAGCCCAACCAAGCCTTCCATCCCTCCGGGGTCGGTGAATTGGTACCAGACTTGTCTTGGGAGGATAAAGCGCTGACTTGTTCATCGGCTGGCCACCGCAAGTCATTGAATGGCCAAATACGCATTCAAATCGCCTCCACGACATCCCGTAGAAGTAGAATGCGTGGCGCATCCCAAAAGGGATTGAGTAACGCCGTACTTTATCCTTTTATCCTTATGTAGTATGGAGGGAGTTCGCCATGTACTGGTCCTCTATGTTCAACACCCTGTCTACTGGTCTCATTACGTGCCTATAAAACTAGAGACACAAGTTCAATCACAATATGAAAAACGCCACAATTTTGCTCTAGGTAAGCAGCGTCTAGACTATCAATAGAAGTTGCAATGCTCACGATGGATGCAGGGCACAATCAGTTCACACAATGAGCCTTTTTCTTATTCGAGCATTTCATATGAACTTAAAGTGTTCTCTTGGTCAATTCAACAAAGTTAGTCGTTTAGTTGAATAGTTGCTCCAGATGCCTTCATCAGCTCTTACAAATGAAGATAGGAGCATCAATGCAAAAATGCTTTGTCGAACTTCAATGGTTGCGTCGAAGACGCACTCATGATGCACTCCTGAAATTATGAGACACCAACAGCGTGTAACCCGTCTTAACCGTCTAAAACATGATAGAGGATAAAGAACGGCGTTCATCAATTCCTACTTGGGATGCTCCTCGTATTCTACTTCTACGGGATGTCATAGGTGCAATTTGAATGCGTATCACCTGCATCACCTGTCGTCCCGTTGATCGTCGAGTTGCTCGACGGGGTGCCAGCCTCCTCGCTCAAGGGACACGAAGAGCGTCATAGCGGTCGTTCAGGGCTTTCATGAAAAAGTCCGACCAACGCATTGGTGGGCGTCCTGGTGTTCTCTTGACATCCCGCGGAATCCAGTCGGTGACGGCTCTCGTTCAGCGGGTGTCTGCGAAGCGCATTGCGTGGCCGGCCCACCTAATTTTCGACAACTTGGCCCACGCGACAGCGTCTCTGACCTTCGAACGTCGGCAAAGCTCGGAACTCCGGAGGCCTTCTCTCACTTGCGTGAGTCGTGTCACTCCCAGCATCGTCCTCTCGATTCCACGCTGCGCGACGCTGATCGCGTGTTCATCCTGCTTTCGTATAGCCCAGGTCTCTGAGGCGTATGTTAGGGCAGGAAGAACGGTGGAGTCGAATAGGTGGGGCACGGAGTCGGACGTTCTTCGTCTTCTTCGCGACTTCTTCGACGCTCTTGAGAGCTCCCCAAGCCGCTCTTTCCTCCTGCTCAGCTCTGGCGCTCGGTCGTTGGCCATGTTGACTTCGCCACCCAGATACACATAGCTGGACTATTCGGAGATGTTCGTTCCGTTGAGAGAGAATGGGGCATCAGAAACCCATCCGTTCCTCATGAACATCGTCTTCGTAAGATTCAGCTGCAGTCCAGCATCCCACATACACGATTGAAATCGCCAAGCATTCGCTCAGCCTGGCTGATGCTCGGTGTTATGAGCGCGATGTGTCAGCGAAGCGAAGATGGTGCAGTTGCCGGCCGTTGAGTTTCACTCCCATGTCTTCCCATTCTAGTTCGCGCATGACGTTTTCGAGGGTGGCGCTGAAGAGCTTCGGGGATATGGTATCCCCCTGCCGAACCCCTCTCTTTACGTCGATGACGACGTCGTTGTAGAATGGAGAGATCTTGGTCGTGAATCCACAGTACAGCTCTCGAAGGACTCTGATGTACTGAGTAGGAACACCCTGAGTGAGCAGGGCTTCGACAACCGCTTCCGTTTCGATGGAGTCGAATGCCTTCTTCAGGTCGTTGAACGTAAGGCACAGCGGCAGCTTGTACTCTCGCAACACTTCGATAAGCTTCGAATTTGAATGCGTATTTGACTTAAATGATGTGATGTTTACCAGCCAGTGTTAGTCCTGCCCAGACGATTCTGGTACCAATTCACCGACCCCGGATGGATGGAAGGCTTAAACGGCCTGGGTTGCAATCCAAACCAGAAATCTAGTACATACCACAGCCGGCAACTTCTCCGCCCTTTCGTTGAAAATAAGGTGCACCAATCGGGAAAAGCCTGCTCGAATGATTTCTGGACCACCTATAAAGAAACTGCGGGGTGGTCTGCCGAAGCTGACATTCATTCACATTTTAGACCTTGCAGAGAGGAACCGAATGGTGTTAACTGTTTACAGCCAAACCTTCACTTATGGTTAGAGGAGTTCTGAGGAGAATGGACGGTTTGCGAACGATTGATTCATCTGAACGCGTGTTTTCTTTCTTTTCTTTGTATTACAGTGGCAGTGATATCTTTGACTGCATTAAAACCTGGATCGATTTTCAAGTTTGCGATATAGATTTGGATTCCCATTCTTAAGTCCACGCTTAAGCCTATGTTATACTCCCGCGGGAGCTTCCGCGGAAGGGCGAGAATCCTCACCTGGCCACTCGTCGCGGCCCGCCACGCCCGCCTCCGCCGTGCACCATTGGTCCGCGGAACGTCCGCGGACCAATGGTGCACGGCGGAGGCGGGCGTGGCGGGCCGCGACGAGTGGCCAGGTGAGGAGTCTCGGCGCGATTCTCGCCCTTCCGCGGATGCTCCCGCGGGAGTATAACTCAGGCCTTAGTGTGATTTTCATCGATGCAAGGTTGGTCTTAAGTCTTAAGCCCCCCCCCCCACCTCCCCACACACTTTTGAGGTGCGCGGCGGGGAGCGAAAACGATGAGTCACGCCGCTCCCGCTGTCTTGCCGGCGGCAAGCAGCAGAGGCACGGAGCGGCGAGGTAGTGTATTTCTAGTCGGGGCCTACTGCTGCTATTCGCCTTCCTGCCTTCTGTCACCGTTCTGGCCGCTTCTTGCCGCTCGCGAAACGCTATAGAGCAGTCAGTCTGCCGGCCTCGAAATCAATGGAGGGCAACGGCAATAATGATGTGAATTTGTTTGATGGATGTCTAGTTACGATCAAAACTCTTGCGCCAGGCGGTACTCGAACCCGCACCTTCTGCTCCCCGGGCTACGACATTGGCTGCGTTTATACTTCCGACGCCGAGCGACGCGCATGTGAAGCGGCCAAATTGATCAACAGCGTCGCTCAATCAATATGGCTACTATACATGGCGTCGCTCGGCGTCGAAGTATAAATGAGACCTTACACCACCGGCGCTGTTTGATCGAACGGAACATCCACGATATCTTCAGAGCAAGTACTCACCTATCAGCACTCATACGTTATTGGGGTGAACAGGTCGCTAAATGATGTGAATCATTATTGCCGCTGCCGCTTCACCGTCCCTGCCCTATCCTTGACCACAGCGGCGAGCCGCGTTGCCGCCCTTTAAAGGTCCCGCATACTTTTGCGGCAAGCAGCGGCGGGAAGTGGCAGGAGCACTGTACTCTTTCTAGTAGGGACCTACTGCTCTTTGCTTTCCCGCCTTCTGCCTGTGCTCTAGCCAATGGCTCCAGGACCTAACTCCAACGCGACGTCGCACACTAGCCGCGTGCGACGTCGCGGCGCTGAAACGCGGACGTGCGCTCGGTGACGCATGGCTAGCCGCTGAGCACGAAATGTTCTCAGTGTTTCCGCTCCCAGACCACATTTCTAGCAAGGAACTCAAGATCCCACAGAATGTGGTAGGCAACAGTCTGCAGTGGGACAATTGATCCGAGAATGAGTGATCGTGACCTTTTTCCGTAGTATAACCATAATCACGGGTAAAAATTAACCGAAGAAGTTGTAGATGGCAAACACTGACGCTAGAAACCATCCACATGACCAGGAATCCTGTATAAACTGTCGTTGATCGTCCTATTGAAACCACATTCATATACCATCTCCACGAAACGTTGAAATAAGGCAAAGGCGTGCGGCATGTCCCTGTAAGAAGCGTTTCTAGCCGTCCGCGACAACTCGTCCAATTTCGTCGCTCACCGTGCGCGACGCCAGGGGGTTCGCGCGGCGTTGGAGTTGTGTCTGGTGGCAGATATGGGCCCTGCTAGCCCATATCTGCCACCGTCGGCTAGAGCGGCGCCGCCGTCACTCAACATCTTGCCGGAAAAGTGTGCGGAGTGTCGAGTGCCGCCAATTGGTGCCAGCACTGTGTCTTTTGGCTACGGAGAGAGCCACCGGCTTTGCCACAAAAGTGTGCGGAGGCCTTTCGGCGAGCTTAAAAGTAATACTATTTATACAGAAACTTTAAGGGTTGCAAAAACATGTTCCCAACTAGAATATTTTAATAATAAAATAAAAGAACTTTATGATATATTTATACATAATGGTTTTACCAAAAATTTTATAGTTAAGAACATATTAAAATGTATTTACAAAAACCAACAAATTTTTTATAAATATAACTTAATAGATAATAATGTGAATAATAAAATGATTAATTTTATTAAAAACATTAAATAATTATTCCAAAACATACTTTACTACTTTTTAAGTTCTATATCCTCTCAATTCCTAATATTAATTATATCATGTTTAAACTACCCCAATACACCAACAATCAACACTGAATGCACATTAACCGTAACAATAATATCAATATGTTAATGATATACACAACTGTGTAGTTTCTATTTTGGCATACGCTCACTGTGAGCGGTACTGGAGGAAGGAACAAACATACGTGAGTTTAATCAACACTTATTTAGTTTGTAGCATCTCCCCCTCTTCACTGATGAGCCACAGGGGAGGTGCTACAACATAAAATAAGGTTCGTATGAAGAATAATGTGGCGAAACGAACCTTCTTAGGTATTTTTGTTTTCAATTTTAATATTTCTAATATTTAATATTATTTAGAAGAGTGTCCAATTCGACGCGAAAGTGGTATACCTATATGTAGGGTCGTCCTCCTTATGTCCATGTCTCTGAAACGGAGAACAGTGAGTGCCAGCGACGCTTTCGAAGACAGCAGGTGAAAAGATAACTGGCTAACACTGCCGTTCCCCATCCCGCATTCGACGTAGCAAGAATTCACCACATACATAAGTACTCCTCCTTCACCCCTTACAATTGGTTCCTATGAGGAATTTCTGCTAATGTCGTTCGCCAGGCCAACAAGCACCCATGGACATGACGCAGTGACATCATCGTCCGAGGCTCTGAATGATTTCCTTTTCGCGCATTCGACTCGGAGTGACGGCTTTGCAACACATTCGCCGGGTAGGGAGCGTGGCGCTCTAGTGTGGTGGCAATGGCTGGCTACTGGCGAAGATCGCGTTGAAAATGCCTACGTTGCCCGAGTAAATAACGCTCTCCAGGGAACGGAACAGACCCGACTCGGCTGCCACGACATACCGCGCGGCCTCGCTATCACCAACTCCGGGCGACTTCCTCGCTCGCCGGCTGCCAGCAGGCACGACCGGAAATGGCCGCATTTTCTCGCATTCATCGCGTTTCCTACGAACCTCCTGTGCTGAAGCGGCAAGTCGAATTCGCCTCGCTGTAATCCGTTCCTCGCCTGCAGAAGCGGGTCACTCGGACTAATCCGTTCAATTTAGATAAACCGATTCCGCCCGTCGCGGTGTGCTTCTTATGGAATAATCCTATCACGACCTTCAGTTCAGACCATGCTACTGCATGCTTTATTGGAAGTCTTATAGCACTTTGGTGGTGGAGGAGTATAGGAAAAGAGGCAAAAAGACGGCGTTAACCCTTTTAGTAAGCGTCATGCCATGTGATATAACTCGAAGAAAACATCAAAGCACCCATAAAAGATAAATAATAGAGGTCTGTGGGTTCATGTCTCGAATATGGACAGCATTGGGAGGTGATGGGGCACCAGCCAGTCATAATCAAGCAGAGCGCCGGCCGGAAAGACAACGACTAATCAGTGTAACGGCCGTTAAGCCCTCTCAGAATGACACGCCAATTTGATGCGATCTCATTCGCTGGCACGCTCCCACATCCCCGTGCTACCCATCTTCGCGCCATGTACCGGTCGGCGCTTGTTATCTCCTTTGCCGGATGCGCCACGCATTCCACTCCTAGGATGTCGTGGACACAAATTGAATGCATGTCTGCCTCATACAATGACTTGCGGTGATCAGCTGACGGAGAAGGCAGTGTTTTACCGTTCTCATATGGGTCTGACACCTATTCACCGACCACGCAGGTAGGGGAGGCTTGGTTGGCCTGGGGATATCCGAACCATGAGCCTGAAATCGGTAACAGGCAACAGCCGGAACCTCCTTCTACTGTGCTCCACGCGCCTTGTCAAGGTGAAGGATTGGAACGGAAAAACTGAAGTGATGTCGAGAGCGAAAAATTAAATTTGAATGTAAGGATTAGTTAAGCGTTTGCTTCCATTTGATCGATGAGGCCATTTACATTTGTGGTTTGTGGTTTGCAGATAGGGTAGTAAATAGTAAAGGATGATAGACTGCGTTAATCCTTTCCTCTGGGAATTCGTCGCTGTATAGGCCAAGTACGATTTCAAATTGCCTTCAAAACCTAAAAAATAGAATCTGTGGCAGGTTATTCTAAATATTCTCCTTCAATTTCGTATTTAGGGATGAAGTTTGATGTTAGTCAATAGCTCTCTAAGTATCGGTACTTCACAAGGTATCGAGGAGGCGAGTTGAAATTGACATTGGATGAACAGTAGTGGAAACGGAGAAGTAGCAAACATATTTAGCGTGCTACCAACATTCGTTGCCAAATTTACATTCGCATCGCCTCCGTGATATCGTGTAGAGGTAGAACGTGTGGCGCATCCTAAAGGGATACAGCAGCGCCCTCTTTTAACCTCTACACAGTGTGTCACTCATTCTACTTGTAAGGAATGTCGAGAAACCTATTTGAATGTGTGTTTGGCCTATGCAATGACTTATGTTGGCCAGCCGATAAACAAGTCAGCGCTGTTTCCTTTCCAGACAAGTCTGGTACCAGCAGCTGGAGGTCAAGTGCAATACGGCCCTTGCAATAAATTCCCAAATTGGTACATAAGGCTACCCTAATTACCATTTAGCTTCCAGTGCATATTGCACATTTATACCCACTACATCTACTAGTATTAGGTTGGCCGAAAAACTTTGGAGGTTTTTGTTCAACCGCATTTCGTTCGTTTATTACTTTTCGCAAATCACCACACGAAAATTAAACGCACCAGGATTTGAAGTTCTGCCTCGTCCGCCCAATTCTGCAGACCTTGCGCCAACCGGCTCCCTCCTTTTCAAGCACTTTCAGAATTTCGTCGCTGGTATTTAGAACCTTCGCAAATCAAGACCACACAAAAACAGCCCTTCTAGAATTTGTCACATATCGACGACCCAATTTTTCACTGATGGAAGAGCTAAACAGAATCTCGTTGAAAAATGTGTGCTGATCCGAATGGTGCTTATTTCGACTGAATCTGGTGAGCACGAAGAAGGTTATGACCGTTTGAAATGGACCAGTCCAATCCGCCAGAACATACCGGCTAACCTAACTAAATCGATATATTTACATTTTGTGCGACCTGTATTCACATTGGAAAAGCTAGCGCTCAACAGTGCCACGATTGTTTCTATGTAAGACTCGAGAACGGCAAAAAATTTCGATTGGCCCTCACATGAATGCAGAAGGCTTCAGGTAGCCGATTCCTTTTGCAAATTCGTCAGAAAAATTCCCGTTTCAGATTCTCCATAAATAACGAGCACAGTTCAGTGTCGCCAGTTATAAGTAGGAGCCATAGCATTCAACTGGGTGCAACAGTAACGAATGTGTTTGTGGGATCGGGGTGTGAGGGCTGAAGCACAGCTTACTCGCCGGAGGCGTGGACCACACTCGGAAAGTTTAGCTCGCTTCCTAGTTGACTAAGGGTTCCATTCTTAAGAGTGGTAACTGTTCATCGCTCTGACACTACAGATGGCTTAACAGGAGATGCACACTTCATACTCTCCACTATAAGGGAACTAATTGGTTCATGTGTGCGTCTGAACATCTGCACGCGAAAAATTAATCACCGCTAGACGAGCTTCACATCGTGTAAGCAGAATCAATCAATAAACAGTCGGTCATTGTCAGATGACGAGAACATGGTGGACATGTTGAATCGATCGTGGGTGCGCGCAGCAGCCGGCTCTTCTTCCGACTGCGCTATGTGCGCCATAGTCGTGAAAGTATTAGGCTGTCGCAAAAATAATCGCCGAAACAGACCGCTCATTTCAAACTCGCATCGCTGCTCGCAGATCTAGAAAACGAAGAGTTCTCAAGAACAGAGAGATTCCTACCAACCAAGAACGCCTTTATCCATAAAGTGCTGCAAGGATGTATAAGAACTGCCCTCATCTTGTGGAAAAGGTTGATATGTGACAAAGGATCCTTTGATCTGTAAGCTTTAGAAAAATCAAAATGAACCACGTCCACATTTCCACTAATTCTAAATCCCTTGTCTAACAGTTGACCCTCTCAGTTTAACAATCTAAAGACATAAAAAACGTAATATTCAATGATAGATCATTCGTTATAACGGATTATGTTGGCAAGTATTACAATCTTAATGCTTATTTTTTAGTATAAACATTTTCATTTTCATTTCCCAATAGTTAACTAAGTAAATTGATATATTCACATTTCATGTTACCTGTGTAAACACTTAAAGGGCTCAACAAAGCGACGATTCAAATCAGCTTTTTTAAGCCTTAAGTGGCTGGTATCGAGGTTGTAAGCTGTCATAACGATGTTTTGTTGTGATCAAAAGTTCTGGCGCCCGGCGGACTCGAACCCGCACTTCCCGCTGACCGGACGGGAATGCTCTACGTCTTTACACCGGCTCATACCGATATGCGGGTGAGTGCTGATCGGTCCCACTAAGTGTGAATGTTGCGATCGAACAAACGACGCCGGTAGTGTAAAGGCGTCGAGCATTCCCGCCCGACCAGAGGGAGGTGCGGGATCGAGTCCCGCCTGGCGCTAGAAGTTTTGATCGCAACAAAACATCGTTATGACAGTGTCATGATTGTTTCTACGTGAGACTCGAAATCGGCAAAAACTTTCTATAAGCGCCGCCACGTGAATGCAGGGGGTTTTGGGCGGCCAGTTCCTTTTGCACACTCGTCAGAAATATTCCCGTTTCAACTTTACTATAAATATAGAACATAGTCCAATGTCGCTGGTTATAAGTTGTAAGAGGCATAGCATTCGATTGGGTGCGGCAATACCGAAGGATTCTTGGGGTCAGTAGTCGAGTGATGAACCACGGTGCACTCGCCGGAGGCGTGGACCACACTCGGATTGGTTCGCATCCTAGCTGACCAAGGGTTCCAACCCTTAGAGTGGTAACCGTTCATCGCCCTGAGACTACAGATGGCTTAATAGGAGATGCACACTTCATACTCTCCACTAGAAGGGAACTAATTTGTTCATGAGTGCGTCTGCACATCTGCACGGGAAAAATTAATCACCGTTAGGCGAGCTTCACATCGTGTAAGCAGAATCAATCAATAAACAGTCGGTCAGTGTCAGATGACGAGAACATGGTCGACATGTTGAATCGATCGTGGGTGCGCGCAGCAGCCGGTTCTTCTTCCCACTGCGCTACTTGCGCCCGTAGTCCTGAGAGTATTTGCCGCTAATGTAGCTTCCAACTTATGTTGCCAAAGTATCTCCAAAGACGTAGTATAAATGAGAAGAGAAAATCCTGTTTTACACTCACCATAAACAGGGAGCGTATTGCCGGGGCTTGCTAAGTCAGTCGCTCTGAATCTGATTTTGAGAAATTTTGAACGAATAAATGAAGGAAATTATTGGATGTCGAAAAATATTCGAGGAATGAGTGAGTCTATCCGATGTCGCATCTCGACCATCCATCCAAGAGAATATGACTTACTATCGAAAGTATAGAAAGAAAGTGAGTAGGAAAGATGCTTGACCAGCATGCTGGCCCTTTCTTCACCGCTTCCCGTGCCTTTTCTGAGTCGTGCCCTTTAGAAACACATTAAAATGTTCGGCTGCCGTTTGAGTCGCACTGGCATCAAGTTTTTTGGTACATGTCGAGTAAGTGAGCAGCATTCGTAGGTGGGAGCGCGCCCGCCAATAGTAACCAGCACAGGCCGAACACATGCCAGCCCATCAGGGTACCAACTGCACACACCCTCTCTGAATGGCATGTCCATTCCATGCGGTCTGATTGGTTTAGGCGTTCCCACCTACCAATGCTGCTCACCTACGCGACATGTACCAGTTTTTAGTTCGAAGTTTTCCTAACTTTATATTTCTTCCGGGCGAGTGACAGCAAAGTCGGAGGAGGCGTTGGCTATCAAGTTAATTCTTCGATAATAATAATATTAATACTGTTGTTATTTATTAATTACTATTAAGCATTCCGTCTCTTTGGGATCGTTGAATGGGTACCAGACTTGTTTGGAATAACAGACTGTCTCTCAGTTGGCATCCGCAACTCATTGTATAGGTCAAGTATGCATTCAAATTGCTTCCACGACATCCCGTAGAAGTAGATTGCGTGGCCCCTCCCAAAAAAGGTCTCTCAACGCTGTCATTTATCCTTATTATCCTTTATTTATAAAGTGGACGCGTAGAGCGCAGACGGAGGAGGCACCGGCTGTCGCCTGCACCCGATACCAGGTTCCTGGTTCGGAGTTCCCGTCCAGGCCAACCAAGCCTTCCACTCCTACGGGATTTGTTAATTGGTACCAGACTTGTCTGGGAAGGATAAAGCACTGACTTGTTTATCGGCTGGCCACCGCAAGTCATTGTATGGCCAAAATCGCCTCCACGAAATCCCGTAGAAGTGGAGTGCGTGGCGCATCACGAAGGAGATTGAACAACGCCGTTCTTTATCCTTTATCCTTCGACTGTAAAACAGCTCAATAACCATCTGTTGACTGTGTTAGTAGAAGGTGAAGAACTATGAAAGCACAGCGCGGCCCTCAAACTACACTATCAAGATCAAAATCTAAAAAACTGGTCCTTTTTCAATTTGTTTAAGCTGCGCTTTTGGAGGTGTTTCCAGCCTCACATCGTCATGTTTCTTCAATTCCGTTCAGATTCGAATTCCATGAATCCTGGCGTTATTTCTAGTGATACCGCCGTCATTCATATAGAGCTGTTCACAATGATGAGCCTATTTCCGGCTTACGTTTTGGCGTTATTGCCTTTGTCAGAGCATGGACAAGTCGAAGGGACATTAGGAAGCTAGCCGTTCAAACGTAATTTCATTTTTCAGCTAGGACTGACTAGCCAATGTTCCCGATTTCCACCGAAAACATTAGCGTTGCTTGTTGCCCTCGACATCAGTTGTCTCCCTTTCTCGTTTGAATCTCCTCCGCAACACTGAGTGTTTGAGCGAGTAGCGGCTTCCTCAAGTCTCTTCGACTTCTCGCGGCTCTGAAAGTGGCGACAAACTGCGAAAATGCAAGCCGGAATGAAGAAGGTACAATTTTGATAGGTTTTTGACTAAATTTCAACTTTTCGCGTAATTTTAAGCTTTCGTGGTGAGCTCTCCTTGGATTGCACAGATCTGTAATAAGAATAATATAAATCCTTACGAGGCAAAGAACTTGATATGAATTGAAATCCCAAATCCGGCACTCCAGCACAAATTAAGGCCTGCGCCTTACAACGGCAATAAACATTATACAATTTTTAAACCTAGCAAAGACACACCTGTCACTCTGTTCTTCTATGTATCTATTTATTTACCTCCCTTAGAAAGTCCGCCAACTATTATCGACGTTTCTATCATCCCTAAGTTCTACAAGAGGTCCGACCACAACCTTCATCGCGCTCCCTCCTTTTTTCGCGTGACGGAGGGAAGGCCGCGAAATTCAGGAGAGCAGCCCTAGAACTGGTACACTTATCCTTCCGCCCATTAGAAAGATAAAGTCATGGGCAACATCGACGAGGAACGCGACGGCTTCGTGCACAATCTCCGCGACCGGGCTAAGAGAGCTCGAAGACCACCAAGAGACGTCTGTCTCCAGAAACTCTCGAGTTGACACGTAGAGCAGCACGAGAGTCGGGCAACTCCCAACTGATGTCCGAGCTTGAGAAGCTATGCAGAGCAGCGATAAAGGAAGACCTTGAGGAGAGAAGGACGGAAGTGTTGGCTGAAGCTGCTGAGGCAGGGTTGAACATCCGCAACGCTCGCCGAGAGACCAAGATGACTGCTCTCCGACATCATGACGGAACCTCACTTCTTCCAGAAAGACCATGGAGAAGGTCATCCACGACTTCTACTCCGATCTCTTTGATAGCCACGTCCACCTGTCCCATGTTATCTTCCGCAGGACGGATGCGTCGTCCCCTCTGTTCTCCCTTCCGAGATCCGACACGCCATCTCGTCGGTGAAGAAACGTACAGCACCCGGTCCCGACAGGATCAGACCCGAACACCTGAAGTATGTCCGCTGTGTCCTACATTCATCGAAGTGAAGAAGGCATTCGACTCCGTCGAAACTGAAGCGGTCATCGAAGCCCTGCTCACTCAGGGCGTTCCACGAGAACTGTACTGCGACTTCACGGCGAAGATTTCATCATTCTACAACGACGTCGTCGTAAGAGTGGAGAAGGCGGCTCTGCAATGGGATGCCATGTCCCTGAAGCTCTTCAGTTCCACTCCACAACATTAGTGACTGGAATGGGAAGACATGTTACAGAACATCGACGGCCAGCGGCTGCACCACCTCCGCAGACCTTTGTCAATACCCTGTTGCGGGTACCATGACAATAACAACAACGCATCACGTCGAAGTTCACTGACGTGGAATCGAGATCTCTCGACGTAGTGTGCACGAGAGGGCGCTTTATCCCCAATACTTATCGGGGTCCCTGCACTGTTCCAAGTGGTTGTGGATAGTTGGCGCTCAATTTCTTTGTGAGAAGGAAAGTATGTCGTGCGACATCACCGTTCGCTGAGTAGGACTACGTCCAAAGTTCGGCTTTACAGCGGAATAGTTCAACTGTTAACGAAGCTCACATTCACGATCAATTCCCCAAGTCCAGACATTGGAGATCCTCTGCCCCCCCCCCCTCTAATGTAGCCTACATGTTTATTATTATTCATTATTAGAATTTTTATCTATAGGCAATGGACACTTGTTAAGTCCCACTATGTTCTACTTAAGTTTTGAAAGTTGATTCATTCTCATCCCCATACTCACTACATTACATCTTTGCCTCGTGCAAGTTATTTTTCTGTCTAATACTGAACTTTTTTGGCTCTAAATTAAAAAGGATCATAAGAGGAAAGCTCAGACTATATATATCGGTGACAAAATCGCGAGCACGAGCTCAACTATAGAAATTTAAGGGAGTTCAACCATATTTTGAGTGCATGTCAGGAAGTCATTTGTTGCGAATCGGTAGCCCCGCTCGCGAGGGTGCATGCCCCTGTTGAGCGTGGTCCCCCATTCACCCCGTGGTGCTACAAGGTAACAAGGAACCCAAGACCCAGGAGGATAGTAGGGGACCACTGATGTGAATAAGCCCAGCCCAGCCCAGTTCCTTGGCAGACGGGGACTCCGAGTGGTGACTTCTGGCCTCTCGCGCTGAGCAGCGCCTGGATTGACGTACGCCCACACCACACGCCAGCCGCGGATGTCTACGGGCGTGCTGTAATGTCCCCGGACTGTATTGAGCACACACAACGCCCGAATACTACCCAACGACCCCATGAACCCAACTACAATACCAACACCTAACTGACCCACTAGCAACAACAACAGCAAATATACATAGCAATACCAATACTGACAAGACTCTGATAGGAGACTCACCACTTTCCTCGTCACACAAAGCACAAGCACAATATACATCAACGGTTAATTCCATACATCAGCATCAGAATACCACATCAGAATAACATAGGAGTCGGATACTAGACAATATGGAATACAGGGTAGATGAGACCGCTCCGGCTGGAAAGACTGTAGTGGCTATCCGAGGCTATACAAGCCCCCTCCCTATAGTGCGGCCGGCTGTATTGCTTCTCGTGAGGAGCGGCAAGGCTCCGCTCAGGTGATCCCCGGGATGATGACAGAAGCGGGCTCACAATTGCGGCGCCCCAGAGCCGCGCCCGCGCAGCCGCTCGATGTGACGACGGAAGTATAGAATGAGACAGGCGGGGGGGGGGGGGGAGGCGGCGCACCGCGGTCCCTGCCGACCAATAGCGTGCGCGGGCAGGCCGAGCCTCGGGAGCGCCTCATCGGGGTCCCGAGCGGATACGGCAGCCAGCAGGAGTTTGAATATAAGGGAGCGAACCGTCGCATTCGCGACACATTGGTCTATCTTCGCTTGACTCTAAGAAACTACTTTGATTGAAGGCACTCATTATATCGTGCTAATGCTTCTGTGCCGAACGAGGTTGAGGTGGACCAATTTATTGAGCGGCCTAACGTTTCGAAAGAGAGCGCGTGCCGGCGTTTTGTACCTGAACCGACTTGGAGGAGGATTGAGGGTGGGTCAAGGCTAATTTGTGACTCTATTCGATCTAGGGCCAAGTCATCCCTTTGTGCGAAGTACGATAGACTTTTGGGTGCCAGGCGTAGAAATTCCAATGCTATTGAGAACGATTCCCCCGTGAACCACCGCTTTGACGATGCTCACAATGAGAATGGAAACCCAATGGTGAGAGTTACTATCGTCGGGGACGCTAACATATCATCCGACGCCATAAATGTCTTAAGTCTCGGTCCATCCTTTTCGCCCGCACGAAGCGTCAATGCAATAACATATCGCAAAGTTGTAGGGGGTTTACAGAGGCTAAGAGATCTACTTCGAATAAAAAGAAGGCGCGAAAGCAACCCGCAGACTGCTACAAATCATAGTACAACGGTATCCATTCCATTTCCGCGTACCTTCTATAAGGAGCCTGCTTCCGTTCCAGACGTCGATGTGAAGTTGAGAATTTTGACATCAAATGTGCTGGCCGTTTTGAGAAATCACGAGCAGCACCGCAGAAACAACTTGACATCCGATCAATGGAGGGGGTTCCAGGAATTACGTGAATTGAGATCGAATGGCACGATCCGTATCTCTGTGAGTGATAAGGGAGGGGAGTTCGTGGTTATGCCACAAGCTTTGGATCGCGAAATAACAGAACTCCATTTGCGGGATTCATCGGTTTACCGACACGCCAGTGCGAGTGAGTTTTGGTCACAATGCCGGCGCCTCAATAACATTTGGATGACGTTAGGTGCCTCAGCAGGGATTGACAGGAAACTCCTAAGTAGACTCAGACTGGACAACCCAACTTGTCCAGTTTTCTATAGCCTCCTTAAGACCCATAAACTTGCGCCGCAAGATATGTCGTCGATGTCGCCGGATACTTTCAAAATAAGACCTATAATAAGTTGTGTGGGTGGACCAACCGATCGCATATCTTGGTTTCTCAACAGAATCGTGAGCCAGTTGCTGACTATGGTTCCCTCGCACCTGACTAATACGAGGCTATTCCTTGACTACCTACACAGCAGACATCTTGAACAAGAATGTGTGGTCGAGTCCTTTGATGTGACCTCGCTCTACACAAACGTCCAAAACGATGATGCTCTTCAAGCGTTGTCAGAAATGCTTGATCAACATCAGAATAATATTAACAGCTTTGGACTTAGCAAGGTGTGCATCATGACTCTAATCAAGGAGTGCTTAAATTGCAATATTTTTAAATGGTCAGGTCGATACTTTTCACAAGTAAGAGGTCTAGCCATGGGCCAGCGACTTGCTCCGGTTCTTGCCGTTTGCTTTATGAGCAAAATAGAGCAACCGGTTCTAGCACGTCTTCCCTTGATGTATTGTAGATACATTGATGACTGTTTTATCATAACATCAACACAGTCCGAAATGGACGAGTGTTTCAATTTACTCAATCATCAATCCCAATACATTAAGGTTACGAGAGAAACTCCAAAGAACGGTTGGCTGCCGTACTTGAACACGCAAATTAAAGTGTCTGGTGGAATCGTCAAGGTGAAGTGGTACCGTAAAGAAAGCTCTAAGAATATATTGGTTCATGCGGCTTCTGCACATCCTAGAGCTGTTAAGCGCGCAGTTGTAAGCAACATGTTCAGAACTGCGCACAATGTGTGCACAGGCCCCGAAGAGCGACACGAGTCATTACGGTTGGCTTCGAAAATTGCTCTCCAAAATGGCTATGCGGTACCACAGCACCGCAGAGGACTCCGCTCTGTGCATCTTAATCTACCACGCCGAGATAGGGTAACCCTTTGTCTTCCCTTTATTTCTGACACCGTCACTTCCGCCATACAACGGAGCATAGCTCGGGCTCAGCTAGAAGACGATGTTGTTCTTGTTAACATCCCGAATGACAACATCAAGCGGCAGCTAGTCCGAAATAGGCTCTACGATAGGGAGTGCATATCAGAGAGCTGTGTTGTATGCCCCTACAATAAGTTAGGAGACTGTGCCAAAGTTGGTGTAGTCTATCAACTTGAATGCGTGGCATGCAACCAAATATACATTGGGGAAACTGGGAGGGTACTGGCTGTTCGCTTGAAAGAACACTTATCAGGTAAAAGGCGCGGTATTTTGACTAGTCCACTGGGCAAGCACAGAGTGGAGGGACATAGGGGAGCGGACTTTGACGTGAAGTGCACGATTCTAACGTATGAGACTGACATTTCGTCTAGAAAAGCGTTGGAAGCGTTCTGGATTTTTGCAAGAAATCCAACGCTTAACAGCCGAAATGAGTGTCCCTCGATCACTAGTGACTTCCTACCATTCATTCCGCATTGTGAACTATAGAACGACCGGTGGTGACATGCGTGTCCTTATGAATGACTCTGGTATACTCAGTATAGCCAGATCGGAGTGACACAGTATGTCTCATTCGGCAACTAACAACCGCGGTAGCGACGTCGCTCCGCGTGAACGGTGGATCAGCGGGTGAGTTTTGTTCTCATACGTTGGGGTTTTTTCGTTTTGTACCTAGGACGATGTCTGAAAGACAGGGAGGAGGAGGCGCTTGGTCGGGTAAGTTACAAGTATAAAGTCTTGAACCACTTTTAGGCCTCTGAAGACGACGAAAAGGTCGAAACGTTAGGCCGCTCAATAAATTGGTCCACCTCAACCTCGTTCGGCACAGAAGCATTAGCACGTTATAAATCATGCCGAGGTTTTACGAAGAGAGAACATGGAGAGCACTCATTATAATTTCGCGTATTTAATGAGTACTTTCAATTGTATTTATTTATTTTGATTGAGTTCGTTGGTTTCTATTCTAACATTGTATTTTGACGTGTGGCTTTGGTTCAGGTCATGAATAAATAAGTAAATAAATAAATAAATAGGAGAAGTTTTAAGTCCGGTATTATGATAGCGCTGTCAGTGGATGCACGTGCTGTCGCCTGCACCCCGATTCAAGCTTTTGGTTGGGGTCTCGCCCCAGCTAACCAAATCCTCCATCCCTCCGGAATCGGTGAAGTGCTACTGTACCTGGGGAGGGTAAAATGCTGACTGTGCTCATTGACTAGTCACGTAAGTCATTGTGTGGCCAAATGCGCATTCTCGACATGCCCTAAAAGTAGAATGCATGGCGCGTCCCAAAAAGGGATTGAGTAACGACGCCATCATTTATTCTTTATATTTCAATGTGCCGTCTAGCTCCTATAGTCGAAGAGGTGCTGGCTGCTGCAAGTTCTATCGAGGTTCTTGTCATTTCTCTGGTGTTCCACACTAGTCAACCAAGTCTTTCACCCCTGCCTGGTCGCAGAGCAGGACTTGTTTGGGAGGACAAAACAGAGATATGCCCATCGGCTAGTCTGCTACGGATTATAGGCCTCTGCGTATTCAAATTGTTTTCACCTAATCCCAAGGATGTGCAATTCGTGGCTGCAAAAAGCGGATTCAATTAAGTCGCCCTTTGTCCTTTACTTGAGCCTCAAAAATGCAATGTTACTGTTTTTGAGCGGAAACTTAAGCCCATGTATTAGCTGTAGAAGTACTCTCCTTGAGTTTAAGGATAAAGGATAGAAGAAGGCGCTATTCAATCCCTTTTGATCGCATTCTACATCTACGGGATGTCGTCTAGACGATTTGATTGGCCATACAACGACTTGCGGTGGTCAGCCGATTAACAAGTTATGGCTTTGTCCTTCGCAGACAAGTTTGGTACATATTAGGTGACTTTGTATAGATAGAAGGCTTGGCTGGCCTGGGTGGAAAATCCGGACCATGAATCTGGGATGCACGCGACAGCCGGCACCTCCTCTGACTCCATTACACGCGTTCTACACAAGCCCTGAGGTTTAAATAAGGATAAATGATAGTAAAGGATAAAGGACGGCGACTCAATCCCTTCTGGTATGCGCCAGCGCATTCTACTTCTAAGGGATGTCGTGGAGGCGAACCGCAGATGGCCTAACAGGAGATGCACACTTCAAACTCTCTGCTATAAGGATAAGGATAAGGATTAAGGGCGGCGTTATTCAAGCCCTTTGGGATGCGCCACGCATTCTACTTCTACGGGTTGTCGTGGAGGCGAGTTGAATGCGTATTTGGCCATACAATGACTTGCGGTGGCCAGCCGATGAAGAAGTCAGCGCTCTATCCTTCCCAGACAAGTCTGGTACCAATTAACCGACCCCGGAGGGATGGAAATCTTGGTTGGCCTAGGCGGGAAATCCGAACGAGGAACCTGGTATCGGGCGCACGCGACAGCCGGCGCCTCCTCCGACTGCGCTATATATATATCGCGCCCATATAGCAAAATCATTGAACAATTCAGAGCTAGCTGGTTCTTTAGCTTCGCCGATCTGGTCACAGATTCTCATTTAAGCGCAGAACAGCCTGTAGAAGAACAAAGCGGATTACCGGCCAATTTCAGCTGATGGACACGCGCAAGAGCCTCACCGGATTAGCGCAACTCATGTTGCCGGCGCTCATTGACTCCTCGTCGAGCGGGACAGATGCGCGACACACGACGGCCACCCTTCGACAGCACGACCTTCTTGCACGGGCTCATCGCCAGATTCTACATCGTGCCGCTGTTTTCAGAGACGTGAGCCTTCATCCACTTATTCGCTTTCTATTTTATAGTGATTTTTTTGCGGGTTGTCGGAGGTGTATGTCAGGTCATAACACTAAAAAGTGCGATCTTGCTAGAAGGATACTCTTCTGAAAGTGAAAGATATTGGGCACCTGTCGAAAATTCTGATAAGAGAAAGATACCAGGCACAGTGAGATAAGTTGTAGAACAAGGATGCATACTCCTCGAACGTGGATTCTAGATCTTATATAAATTCCATAATAGGAGGACGACATTTTGTCGATTTTCGGCAAAAATCGAACAGAAATCGAACCCCTGGCTCAAACAAAAGCTGTTATTTTTAGAAGGTGCTTCCAATATCCAACAATTAATTTCTATTCTATTTTCTAATATGCTGATAGTTTTTCCAAAAGTCCGAAAGCTCAGAACTACTAAAACTACCTAAAAAAAACTAAAACTCTGAGTTATTACCGATTGAGTACAGCCAACTGTGTTCTCTCGCTTCGTCGGTCACCTTAGAAGACTATGTTTTCAGGGAAGTAAATTTTTCCTTGCCTAAAGAAAGCAAAATTTAAATATGATGAAACTGAGGTCCATAAAATTTAGAACTCAGATTATTATACCGCTAAATTCGGCTTTCTACAGTGATCTTCAGTCGATTTTTGTATTGATATTTTCCATTCGATTGTATAGAATATCCTTACAAAAGAGAGTATTTTGTACTAATTAAGCAAGGCTTAAAATTTCATGCAGTAAAATTTTACTTTTATAAATCGTCTCCTTCAGGCAGAAAAAACTTTTTTCATGAAAAACGACAATTTCCTATATGACTCCCAGCCTTGTTCATATCGAATCCTGCAAAAGGACTTGGTTTTTACTGTATACTTATCGAGGTTCAAAATTTTTTTAGGCGCAGTTTCATTTCTTAATTTGTCTCCTACAGGTGGAAGGAAATTTATTTTCGTGACAACGTATTTGGCTTCGACCCTGTTACTGATTCAAAGCGCATTTCAGTAAACCGTAAAAACCTTGTAAATTTTCAATTAAGTATTTAAATTGCCATTAGCAACTAGCATTAAAATTTTACAGAGTGCACTTTGCGTAAGATGTTCCATGTTCGACTGTCGTTGAATCTTGGCATGTCGTTTAACAGTGGCGTAAGATGTTGTGAAGCTGTTGAGCCGAGATTGTTATGAGAGCTTTATTCGGCCTACGTTTCAGCGTAACCGCCTTCTCCAGATTCTGGATAGGACAAAACGAGTTTGAGAAATTACTCGACCAAGGATCATTTCAAGCTATAGAAGTCGAAAGTAAATGAGAGAATGGTACGAATAATGAATAAGGCAACCCAACTGACCTTGTTCTCAAACACTTTTTGGCTTTTCCAGGCCCTGAAGAAGGCGGTTACGCCAAAGCGAAAGCTGAATAAAGCCCTCATAAAAAATCTTGCCTCAACATCTTCACAATATCCTACACCACTGTTACAATTTCGAATCAGGAACAGTGGCGGTACATCAAGGGTCGGCTCTGAGTCCGTTCCTCTTCCTGATGACGCTGGACTGCATAGTGAATCACATTGAGGAAGGCCCTCCCAGGACCATCTAGTACGCGGACCACATCGCATTAGACAGGCTGGAGGAACTGGGGGAGAGGAAACAGCCGTGGCAGTGTGCGGATGAACGTAAAGGAGACGAAGCTCATCAGCTCGGAGGAGTGCACTGGACTGATTCTAGGCTGCCAAGGGGAGGCGATCGAGAAGGCGGAAGAAATTCACTACCTCGGAAGTGACCTATCCGAGGAACGAACTGTGGACCAGGCAGTAAGGCGACAAGTGAACTCAGCCTGACTCAATTGGAGGGAGTCCATAGGAATCCTATGCCTCGCAGGTGGTTCAGGTCACTCCAAGACAGGCCCTATAGAGCAGTAGTGAGGCTTGCTCTCCTCTACGGCAGCGAATGCTGGGCCCTGGGTCAGGCACAGGAGCGGCAACTACACGCGGCGGAATTGAAGATGCTCAGGAAGGCTCGTGGATGGAGCTGCTGGGGCAGAGTGCAAAATGAGGATGGTAGGGCAGTGACTGAAGACAGCCTCGATCCAGCTGAAGACCTAAGGTGGTACGTACACATCCTCAGAAGGCCAAAGGATCAACCCATGAGGTTGGCCCTAGATTTCGAGGCACTCGGAAGTGGTCCAGGAGGAGCCCCTAGGAAGCGGTGGAGGGACGTCATCAAGAGAGATCTCGCCGAGCCAGACGACGTCACTGATAAGATGAGGTAGCGACGGATCCCAAGAACAGCTGGCCCAGCTACTGCGTGGGACTAAACGCTCAGGAGAAGATGTCGCTCGCTCAGACGTCATTAAAATGTGCTGTGCCATCATATTCTTCCAAAATTGGCTAAGAATATGAACCCTCTTCACTGATTCGAGAATTGTTGCAGAAAATCTTGAATTCTTATTGATAGAATTAGGATTTAAAACTTTATAGGATTTAGTTCCATATTCATATCATGTCTCCTCTCGCTGAGCGCAAACCACTACAATGTCGAAGACGATTTTTAAGATATACAAAAACCGCCTAAAAATGAAAAAATAAAACCGAGTTTTAAAAAATTGAAGTAGAGTTGGGGAAACCATATCAAATCTGCTCAGGAGGACTTTATTTCGGATTGGCACTGTCAGCTTTTTGCTTGAGATCCTTTGAGGGACCTTTAAAGGACCCCGGCCTTCGGAATTAGGCGGCCTAAGCCATCAGAAGAATACCCTATGGTACAAGTGCCCACAGAGAGTCGGCTCCATTACCCAAGATGGACGTTCAAAGCCTCGGAAACGCCCCGTTACCGCTTTTGGAAACCCGCGCCGCCCGCCCCTTGATATCCGTGTCATCAACGTCAACGCGAAACGTCTGCCGCCCCCTGATTGAGCCGCACCCCATCCTCACTTCAATTCTGCGCCAAGTACTTCTTCTTCATCTTCTTGGCATCTTCTGGTTGCATGCCGTCGATTCGAACATCACCATTCCGCTATTAGTACTTTTGTTACTCCAACCCCCCTCTATAGGTGTCGGGATTATTAGCTGCCGAGGAGATCGAGATCTCCGCAGACGTCACTAATGGGTGAGGCATTGCTGAAGATACCTCTGCGACGACTCAAAAGCATAAAGGTTGGTGTAGACAATAGACGTAGCTTTATCCCGCAACGAAGTTTCGTGCTGAGAATCATGGATTTGATAGGCAACATGGTACTATGCTTTCTCCTTTTCGTTTTTCTTTTTCTCTCACTTTTATTTTTATTTTTATACAGCAGTCTAATAAGGATCTGTACGATATTTTCAGCTGTTTTCTCGTTTTGATTCAACCACTTTCATTTCACTTTTCATTATAAACCGAGTACTTTTAAAGCAAAAAAGTATGTAAAGTACATATAGACATTTTAAAATAAAGGCAAAACATATTACTTTTGTCCCAAGAAAATTTTTAGTAGAAAAACTGCAAAAAGGTCATAAAAAAGGCAGGTTCCTAATCAAAGGAGGCATACATACAGTGCGTCTTCATTATGCGAGGGCTTTCACATAAATTCATGGGATGTGGTTGTGTGGCATTGCACAACGTAGGCGATTGGCACTTAGCGCTTTCGGGGTACTGTCCAATTTGATTTCAAACGTGTCCAATTCGACGTGAAAATGGTATATATTCCAAAATAAGCCTTACAAAAATCTTATATAGTCTTATAGCCTACAATATTTAAAGGATAGCGCCCTAAACACATTGCGCGTTACTGTCATAGCTTTATTGGCAGTCCTCGCACGTGCTTGTCAACATATAGATTAGCAGTGATAAGAAACCCAAGGTCTTTAACCTCGTCGGTACTAATAAGAGTGGTACTACGTGTTAGTTGCCTACTAGTCTACTGATGTCATTAGCAACCAATTTTCCTAAGGGAAATGTTCTGAACTCTTCTTCGGAAAGCGGCAAGTTCCACACCGAGGACCATTCCCGAACCTATGGATGTCCTCCTGTAGTTGCTTTAGCTACTCCTTTCGATACTGGCCAAAAAATCATAGAATTGTCAGCAAATGCACAAAATCGCATCTCTCCTGCTTTTGAAGTTTTTAGCAAATCGAGCGTGTAGATATTGAACGTTGAAAGTGTGAAGAGAACTCCTCGTCGGGGACATTACTGCTCGCAGGTGTCGGCCTAGAAAACGAAGAGTTCGCACGAGCGGCGTAATTCATATCAGCAAAAAACGCCTTTATCCATAAAGTGATGCGAGGATGTATAAGAACTGCCGGACCTATCCTGGTCGGGGGGGGGGGGGGGGGTCCACATAATTAAAAATTATGCAAACAATTGACTTGGGATTTACGAAGAGGATTCTAGAGGACAAAATAGGGCTCAAGCCGACAACGTTCACAAAGAAACAAAGAAACTATTACAATATCAAAAGAATTTCACCACGGTTGTAGAGTTATGTGCGCCCCTCACCATGACAGATCCTTGTTATACCATGTCAGCGGCGGTCAGCACGCGGTCGCAGCTTTACATGCCCCTCTCACTATGCTGGATCCCGGTTTTAACATGTCAGGGCGCGGTCAGCTGTGTTTGAATACGCCTTGCCCGCCGGAATGTCCTTACAGCCGCAGTAATCGTTTGTTTTTTGTTTGTTAGTGTGTTTCTTTGTCTGCTTTTTGGCTCCTATTCTGTTCTGTAGAATCCGCTCCGTAAATCCCAGGTCAATTGCTCACGTAATTTTTTGTTATGCGGACCCCCCCCCCTACCTGACTAGGATAGATCCGAACTGCCCTCATCTTTGCAATAGGTCGATATGTGACACAGGAAAAAAACGGAAACAAAAATTAAAATGAACACCGTCCACATTTCTTCTAATTCTAAATACTTTGTCTATCGCGACTTTCTCGCAATCATAGGACGATTTCGTGGGATATTGTGAGGAATTTTCGCTTAGACCTCTATCAGATTGGGAGCTATGCAAACAAAAAACTCCTTATAAAAGGGTTATATGAGAAATTCACATGGCGCACTTCTCATGTTCCATTTTTCTATTCTTCATTATTTTGTAAGATGTTTTTAGGAAGCCCTAATGTGTATATTTTTGTACATTAAAGTTTTGGTTTAATTACGCAAGTTTGAGGTAAACGGTATCGAACAACTGGTGTATGTGTCTACCGAAGAGCATATTCTGAACCACCGACTCTAGCAATCTAGTTTATTGCCCAATAGTTGACCGTCTTAGTATGACAATCGAAAGGCATAGCAAACGTTATATTTAATTATAAACCATTCTTTATAACGAAATATATTGCCAAGTATTACAAACTTAATGCAAAAAAACTTAATTTTAGTATAACCATTTCATTTTCAATTAATTCACTAAAAAATTTGATATATTTACACTTTGTGCTACCTGTATTCACAGTTAAAGGGCTCAACAGGGCCATGATTGTTTCTGCGTAAAACTCAAAAACGGCAAAAAAATTTTCTATTAGCCGTCACATGAATGCAGAAGGTTTCGGGCGACCATTTCCTTTTGCACACTCGTTAGAAATATTCCCGTTTCAACTTTTCTATAAATACAGAACATAGTTCGACATCGCCAGTTATAAGTAAGAGGCATAGCATAAAATTGGATGGAGTAATATGCAGCGAAGGGTTTGTGGGTCTGTGGGTGAGTGGTGAAGCACAGCGCACTCGTAGGAAGCGTAGACCACACTCAGGAAAGTTTGGTTCGCGTTCTAGCTGACCAAGGGTTCCAATCCCAAGAGGGGTAACTGTTCATCGTTCTGGGACCACAGATGGTTTACTAGGAGATGCACGCTTCATACTCTTCGCTGAAAAGTTAATTTTGAAAAGTTAATTTTATTCAAGCGTGCGTCTGTACATCTGCACCTGAAAAATTCATCATCGTTAGACGAGCTTCACAACGCGTAAGCAGAATCGATCAACAAACATTCGGTCATTGTCAGTTGACGCGAACATGGCGGACATGCTGAATCGATCGTGGGTGCGCGCAGAAACTGGTTTTTCTTCTCACTGCGCTACGTGCACCATAGTCGTGAAAGTATTAGGCTGTCGCAAAAATAATCGCCGAAACGGACCGTTCACTTCAAACTGCTATAACTCAGCTTATACACAACTATATTAGTCGATGGATTGGTCGACTTCAGATTCGCGTTCAGCGACCTCGATTACCCCGGAGCTGAAGTTTCCTGCCGCTTGAACGACAACCATAAAAATCGACAAAATCGATCGATATCGATTGATCGACTTCAGATTCGTGTTCAGCAACCTCGACTACCCCCAAGACTGAAGTATTGTGTCGCTTGAACGACATCCACAAAAATCGACAATATCGATCGATATCAATTGCGTCCAAAACCCCTCCCTTCGATGATCATCTAAATACCCAGGCATGGTTGCCGATGTGTTCGGCACGTCCACGGCTCGCCATGCACGGTTGCCGACGTGTTCGGCATGTCTACGGCTCGCCATGCATGGTTGCCGCCGTGTTCGGCTTCCCAGTACCCCCACTCCAGTTGTGACGGAAACACGCACACACACATACACACACTGCTCCTTTATACTACGGACTGTATTTAGTAGTTTTTATTACTACTCTATGAAATTTTTTATCTATTAGGTTGTCCAATAAGTCCCCGCCGTTTTTTTCAACGATTCACTGCAGATGTCGCCGGCGGTCTCTTGCATAGCGCTGCATAGCTTTCAAGAGAGAATGAATTGCTCTATCAGAGCATGTATTGCATTTCTTTTTTCATTATGAGTTTTGTCGATTTTTAGGTCGTTGAAGTGAAAAGTGAAAAAAGTGAAAAAGTAGCCATTTGCGCACTTGTTCTCTCGCTTAGGTTTGTAATTTTTGCGCAGTTTTTTATAGCACTTGAAAGAAAATGTTCTGTACTACAAGAATGTGTGTTGGACCTATTTTCTCGCTTGTCCTATATTGATTTTTAGGCCACCAAATTGGGACGTCCGAAGGAGGATGGTTGTTTTTGCCGACAGCTCCTGCTCTGTGGTTGGACTTTTTGGGTAGCTGTTATATGTCATTCGCAAGAAAATGTCTTGCTCTATAAGAATGTGTGTCGCGTTTATTGATTTCTATTGAATGTCAACAAAATGCCAAAAAGAGAAAAATCGTCTTCACCAACAACTCCTTCTCCTTCTTCAGTTGTTGATATTCGACAGAAATCAGCGTGAGCCAATAAACGCGACACAAATTCTAACTGAGCAAGACATCCTCTTCCAAACGACATATAACACCATGCAAAAAAGTTCAACCACAGAACCGGAGTTTTAGTAAAAATTCGGGCGGAAAAGTCGGAATTCAAAATTTGGTGACCTAAAAATCAATAAAGGGCAAGTGAGAAAATAGGACTAACACATATTCTTGTAGTACAGAACATTTTCTTCCAAGTGCTATAAAAAACTGCGCAAAAATTACAAACCTAAGCGGAGAGAACAAGTGCGCAAACGGCTACTTTTCACTTTTTCACTTTTCATTTCAACGACCTAAAAATTGACAAAATTCAGGATGAAAAAAAGAAATGCAGTACATGCTCTGATAGAGCAAATCATTCTCTTTCGATAGCTATGCAGCGCTATGCAAGAGACCGCCGGCGACATCTGCAGTGAATCGTTGAAAAAACGGCGGGGACTTATGGGACAACCTATTATATTAATTGTCATATTATACAATATGCTTATCCATTTACTATTAGATTTTAATTAAGTTTAATTACTACTAAAGAATTGAACTTACAATCAAAATGGTGATTCAACTGGTGATCCGATTCTTGATATAACTTCTTGAATGCGCGGATGCGAAAGTGGGTTTAATAACGATTGGGAAAGGCGTGATTTCTGCGCATTCGCAGTTTTAGCGAAATTTTAATGACAAAAGCGCCCTGTTTGCGAAAATGAAATGCCTACACTGGTTGGAACAGAGCCCCGCGTTTCATTCTAACAGTGTGACACATGGTGATACCAGCTCGAGTTCTAGCCACCAGATTCGAAATTTTAGGTCGACTTTCATGATTTGCAATTTTACGAAAGATTAACGGCTTATGTCGCTTCCTTTTAAAGGCGAGGGTTGTCAATCCAAAAAATTTTTCCTTGCTTGTAGGGTGATAGAAAAAAATCTCGGTATGCACATCATTTGCTTCTTCGTGAAGCTATTCTGGCCTCTTCCATTAATTCGTACAGCTTTCGTGTAGTTAAAGTTGTGGTCAGGATGTCGCATTCAACGGTCTTACAATCTGAACAAGATACATTGCGGCAAGAGTTGCCTCCAGCTCTCTAGCTTAGAAGTACCAGAGATTGTGATTCTGGCAGTTTGAAGACGAATGCATTCCATAAATCTTGCAGATAGCCGAACGAGCTCAAGAAGTGGGACGGCGACATGTACAAAAACTCCAAAAGGAGCCGCCGCTTTGCTTGATAATTATGAATAGAGCATATCACAGATATGGACTGAAGGTGAGTTCATTCAAGCCATTTCAGAGTTGAGAGCCACTTGGGGCCGAATTCATCAATGACTTGCAGCCATTTAACGGAGAAAATTACAGCCGAAATCCCTGATAGCGCGGTTTATCAAGCGATATGGTGAGCGATAAGCGCATTATCTGAGCTTTCTCTGCTGTGAATTCTCTGTTAAAGTTATGTATGCCGTTGATGAATCCGACTCCTAGTAGGAATTAACAAGCAACTATTTTCTAAGCAACAGTATATAGATATTCGCCGGACTGCTAAATTTTGATGGTAGAAAACAGTTTGTGTATTGGGATTGAGTTTCCGCCAAGCGGCCGGGTGGTAATCTGTCGGGAATCTATCAGCACCTCTTCAACTAAAACCTTATATGCCACTACAGGATGGTTTGTTGCTCTTGCGCCAGGGCTCGATCCCACTTCTTCCGCTTTCCGAACAGCGAAGCTACGCCTTACACCATAAGCGTCAAACAGCGCCTGAAAAGCAGAACGTGCGGGTTCGAGTCCCGCCTGGCGCATGAGGTTTGATAGCAACAAAACATCCTGTAAGAGCATATAGCCTCTCTACCATCCGGGTCGGGCTTAGACAACTGTGTTAAAACCTCACATTTTTCGCTGCGAGGCAAACTGCAGAAATACCAGGCTGTCCAATAATTCCCGTCCGAAAATTTTCAAAATTCTATGATTTTCCTTAGAAGTGTTATAATATCAGGCAAGTGTAAACCTTCTAGAAGGTCCTCCAGAGTTCCACGCTAGGGGTATATAAGGCGCAGCCGCCGCGTCTGGCTACCAGTACAAGCTAAAATGGACCAAGGTCGAATTCGTACGTTCGTGTACTACGAGTGGCTGCTGGGCAACGACACGGGCACCGCGGTCGCCAACATCTGCAGAGCGTGCAAGGAGGATGCAGTGTCCCAACGCACAGTCAGGCGCTGGTTCAATCGTTTCGAGAGCGGCGACGCGAGCCTCGAGGACAGGGAACAACCGCTGAAGATCATGCTCTGCTGCTGGTGGGACGCCAAGGGCATGCTGTACTTCGAGCTGCTCCCGCAAGGCAGGACAGTCACCGCCTCCATCTACACCGATCAGCTCGAGAAACTAGCCGCCGCCAACCGAGAAAGGCGTCCCCGACGGGCCGCGGTCCACCTGCTGCACGAGAACGCGCGCCCCCACGTGGCGAAGGAGACCCAGCAGAAGTTGGCGACGCTTGGCTGGGAGACGGTTGCCCATCCACCGTATTCCCCGGACCTCGCCCCTACGACTACCACTTGTTCCGCCAGCTGAAGCACCATTTGGCCGGAAGAAAATTCACCAACTACGGCAACCTCAAATCCGACATCGCGGACTTTTTCGAGTCGCAGCCCCCGGAGTTCTGGGCGAAGGGCATCGGCGACCTGCCCAATCGATGGGCCACTGTTGTGGATAACTGTGGTGATTATATTGTTGATTAGACTTGTTTTTCGATAAAGTTGAAAAAAATTAAAAATGGTGAAATTTTCGGACAAGAATTATTGGACAGCCTGGTAGCAGAAGCTTGCATCTATTGGATAACTTAACGTTTGTCGTTGTTTTCTTCGCTTTCGATTTCACAAAATTGACGTACATGTAGAAGGATGTTGACTGACCTAAAGTACTCAACGGCTCGCGATCTCTTCACATTTTTAGCGTGAACTTTCATGGTGGTGTTCTTGCTACTGATACGACCTTTTCAGCACCTTATTCTCATACTGGTCTTTCTCTTCTACACTACTTTTGGGGCATTTGTTTTTCTGGTAATCGAGGGTCCTCATCAAAACAGTCTGAAGGAGCAATGGAGCGACGTAAGTTCTTGTAATCTCTTCTGGGTTTAAACACATTTAAATTGAATGCCGTGATGTACTATGACGACGACTGTAGTGACGTGTTTAAAATTCTCAGTTAGGCACCATGAACCTGTTGGAAATTCTGGATCTACCCTGGTCAGAGGGAGCATCGCTAGAAAAGCGAAGTAGCAAAAGCCGTGTGGCCTTTCCCGCCTAGAAACTTTCAAAGGTCCTCATATAGGCTGCTCCACTGTCTCACTTTTGTGAAATAATTTGTTTCAATATTTTCCACTATTGTAAAAGTTATAGAAGGAAGTACCCCTCTCCTCCAGGATATATCTGAAATTATTAAAAATCGTTCTGCTTTTATTTGAACGCATTGAGTTCCAACTCACATCCTTGCTACTGCGCTAATGCGCCACCTTCGAGAACATCACGAGCGAACTCGAATGGGAAGGCAGGAGTGAAGATCGACGGCTGGCAGCTGCACCATCTTCGCTTCGCTGACGACATCGTGCTCATAACACCGAGCATCAGTCAGACGGAGCGAATGCTGGCCGACTTTGATCGTGTATGTGGGAACGTTGGAGTGCAGCTGAATTTACGAAGACGATGATCATGAGGAACGGACGAGTTTCTGATGCTCCATTCTCGCTCAACGGAACGAACATCTCCGAATGCTCCAGCTACGTGAATCTGGGTTGCGAAGTCAGTATGGCCAACGACCTAGCGCCGGAGCTGAGCAGGAGGAAGGCGAGCGGCTTGGGGAGCTTTCAGGAGCGTCGAAGAAGACGAAGAACGTCCGACTCCGTGCCTATTCGACTCCACTGTTCTTCCTGCCCTAACATCGCCTCTATACGAAAACAGGATGAATACGCGTTAAGTGTCAGCGTGGAATCGAGAGGACGATGCTCGGAGTGACACGACTCACGCAAGTGAGAGAAGGTCTCCGGAGTTCCGAGCTTCGCCGACGTTCGAAGATCAGAGACGCTGTCGCGTGGGCCAAGTCGTCGAAAATTAGGTGGGCCGGCCACGTAATGCGATTCGCAGACACCCGCTGGACGAGAGCCGTTGCCAACCGGATTCCGCGGGATGTCAAGAGAACACCAGGACGCCCACCAACGCGTTGGTCGGACTTCTTCGTAAAAGCCCTGAACGAGCGATGACGCTCTTCGTGTCCCTCGAGCGAGGAGGATCCATTGTACCACTCCGGCACGCGACAGGGACGAATGGAGACACTGCTGGCGCCCGCTCGAGCAAGTCGATGATCAACAGGACGACAGGTGATACAGGTGATTTATCACAGGATTATATTTGTCGAAGGATCCATTGGGGCACTCCGGCACGCGACAGGGACGAATGGAGACGCTGCTGGCGCCCGCTCGAGTAACTTGATGATCAGCGTGACGCGAGGTGATGCAAGAGACTGATGATTCTTGCTAATCAAACATCTGGGATTCTCTTAGAATCTAAATGTTGCCGTGGCTATAATTCGGTCTCACCATCAGCGAAACTCATGAGCAGACGTAAAATTGCTCAATTAGGCACCATGAGCTCCATCTGTTGGGAATTCTTGGTCTATCTTGTAGTAAATGCAAATTAAGAGCTTAATAATCTTAGAACACATTACATTATAATATAAAGGATAAGGATAAAGGATAAAGGACGGCGTTAATCAATCCCTTCTGGGATGCGCCAGCGCATTCTACTTCTACGGGATATCGTGGAGGCGACATTATAATATAAGGAAAGTTAGAAAGTACAGCTTGTACGAGTAACCTTTGCAGTTAACTCGAATCTGTTGTGCATGCCCATTCACGAAGCGCAACTGGAAAAGGAGAATACGGCTTTGTGTTGCATTTGAATGAAGTTTTATGCTGTGTTTGAAAGATCATTTCCGCCGAAATTTGCTGATATTCCGAATTTCAGAAAATCGCTGTGAACCGCTCTCGACAAGTAATACATCTAATGGCACGGGCTTTCAACAATTCGGATTATTTAGTATACATCAAAGGAAACACTACGTTACGTCTAGAAAAGCTGTTCAATGAGTGAGTCTTTTTTCAATTCCTCGAGTGTCTAGGATTCTCCTAGAATACAGCAGGGTAATACATACATCCAATCTGCCTGTTTCGTTGTCATTTGGATCACCCAGCGTGACGTGCTGATCTTCTATTTATTTGCCCGTGTATCCAATATACATAGGATCCGATTGAAATCTTTGGATAATTGGATGAATCGGAAAACACTAATTTCGCGGGCTCCGGATTTTTGAACGACTTTGATAGGGTGATCTCGTAGGGCTCGAGTTGTCAATGATTCGGACCATGTTACTCGAATCGTGTATCCGAAAGCGATTCATTCAGTTCAAATGCTTAGTATCAACGAACAATGCCTCTCATGTTACCTGCAGCGCCTAATCATAAGTGATCAGGTGTTCTCCTTGCTCAGGAAAGGTGAAGAGAGTCAGGTGCTTTGTTCAGGATCCCTATGGGGAAGTCCGGGCGCGTGGTAGCGCACTATGTAGAAGGCGCCTGCTGCCGCGTACACCCGATTCCATGCTCTTTGTTCGGATATTCCGCCCAGGCCAACCTATCCTTCCACTCCTCCAGTGTCGATGAACTGGTACCAAGCTTGTCTGAGAGGCTTAAAGGCCTGACTTGTCCTCGACTGACCAGCTTTACCAGCTGCTTATTTTGTCGACCATTAACCATAACAAACATGGTTAGGAATAAGAAAAAAAACATCTATGATTGGGCATGTAGCAACATGAAACAAAAAACCTTATCCACTGCAATTGAGGTTAGCACAGTTCGAAAGCAGACCACGATTTCTTTGGTATCGAAAAATTCGAGAAAATAAAAAATGAATTTGAGTTGTAGAGGAAATTTATTTGCGTAACGAAGTTCAAATTTACCTGAGATGCTAGGCTACACCTAATAAGCAGGTTACCATATGTGAATGTCAGATGTGCATTCAAATTGCTTGATCGAAAGAATGCGTGGCGCACCCCAAGGTACTGACTAGCGCCGTTCCTTATCCTTTTATCCTTTGTTGTAAAGTGTCAGGTGAGACCTGTTAGTCCACCTGATGCATTAAAAGTAGTCCTTCTTCTTCCTAAGAGTCGCTATTCTGTCTCGGAATGCTGCAATTCCGATGTTCTCTTCACCCATCCGTCACCGAGTTCTTCTTCACAAACGGCCGTGTCATAAATGTCACAAACATGTCGCTGTTTAGAGAACTGGCGTCCTATGAGCGACAACTGGGAATACGATGGAGTGAACAGCGAATGGAATGGGATTTCTGGACGGCTCTTCTCTTTGCCGGCACCGTTTGCACTACTATAGGTAATGGAATGCTCAGTATTCTCTTTTCGATGCCGATGACATCCGTAGAACCGTGGAAGTCTAGAGCAGGGCAAAAGTTGAAACTGATATAACATTTGTTACTGTTATAGTAGGCCTTCACTCCCTCTTATATTGCTAAACGTTGTTGTTCTACTTCAGTTCTATGGCATTTTTGAGGTTTTTTGGTTCTTTGTTATTAACCTAGATAAACATAAAGTAATTTGGGAGGAAGGAAGCAAGTATTATTTGGATCTAAAAGGCTCTGTAAATAAACACAAATAGGTAAGGGCATCGACTACGTTCAAACAGTGAGCCTAGCCTTCATTCTCGGTAGCTTTCATCGTTTATCCATTCTAATAAATTCTTTTGAGCTCACCAGGGAAGGGTCTCAGGCGTAGGTCTGAACGGGAGAAATGAAAAGTACTGTGAGAATCTCCACCCTTGATATAGTAGAACAACATGCTTCGTTTTTGCTGAGTCCTTGAACTCAAAAAGCTACGGGGGGGGGGGGGGTTACAGCACCGTCAGCACGTGCCCACGTGCATACGTGTCGGCAAGCGAGTCGGTGGCTCAGCAGGGAGTGGGACTGCTTCGCAGGTGCTAGGTCAGGTGTTCGACTCCCGTGCTATGCAGTGTTTTTGCATTTCTCATGATTGCCGCCTTCTTTACCAATTTGCTTCCTAGACATCTCCTACATATTTATTTCACCCAACATTGTCAAACAAGGATCAGATTCGTACTTAATGCGAGGTTTGGACAAGAGCGGTTACCATGACCTTACCATTAATTACGTTCACCTACTGTAATTTAGCATACTCCAGGGTAATACGGAAAACGGATGTCAGATTCGTGGTCATCATCCCAAATAACCCCCCTGGAAGAAGTTTGGGCGAAATCGGTGATGATGACATCGACAGCCCTAGTCACCCGTACCTGCTGTACCCGTACCTGTTGTAAGGTCACTGTTTAACGTTCGCTGAAAAACACCAAACATTGTATAAATTAGAAGCTAAAAGAAGTGAGTGAAGCACAGCTCACAGAAACATTTATTTGACAATTTAGAGCGAAATAAATGTGTAGGAGATGTGTAGGAAGTAAGCTAATTCAGATAGCCATGTCGTGCCGACTTTCACGACTCCAAAGGTCGAAGAGAGGTCAAAAAAATTTTTGCCCAAACCTTGCCTAGGGGGGTTGTTTGAGGTGCTGATCACGAATCTGACATTCGTTTTTCAAATTTCGGCCGATTACGGTAGGTTATGGTAGGTACGGGTGACAGTGCAATACTGTACCCCCAATTTCGAGGGCCCGTAGCTCTTTGAGTTCAAGGACTCGGCAAAAACGAAACATATTTTTCTACTACATGAAAGGTGGAGATTCTCGCAGTACTATCCATTTCCACCATTCAGACCTACGCCTAAGACCCTTCCCTGGTCAGCACACCGCTTTTTCAAATATCGAACACTCTATGTTTTTAACACTTTTCGATGAAATTAGTCACGAAGAAGAGGATAGTCACCGGTAAGACGTGATAACATTATTTGCTAGGTGTCGTGTAAAATGACTTATTGTCATGCTTTCAGTGTAAATACGTCTAGATAAAAGGTGAAAGAATGTAAAATCTTGGTCATGAATCCACTGTACAGCTCTAGAAGGACTCTGATGTACTGAGTAGGAACGCCCTGAGAGAGTAGGGCTTCGATGTCCGCTTCACTTTCGATGGAGTCGAATGCCTTCTTCAGGTCGATGAACGTAAGGCACAGCGGCAGCTTGTACTATCGCGACACTTCGATGAGCTTCGTAATGGTGTGTTTGGTCGATCGTGCTGAATCCTCTCCGAAATCCTGCTTGTTCGCATGGCTGTCCTCCGTCCAGCGTTCTGCTGATCCTATTCAGGATGACTCGAGTGAACAGCTTGTAGACTACGGACAACAGGCAGATCGGGCGATAGTTGCCAATGTCGTGCACGTCTCCCGTCTTGTACAGCAAAACGGTCTTGCTGGTCTTCCACTGAGATGGAACCTTGCATACGGACAGGTAGCGTGTGAAGAGCCGCGCCAAGGTGTTGATGAGCGCTGGCGGGAGGTTTTTCAGGTGTTCAGCTCTGATCCTGTCAGAACCGGGTGCTGTACGTTTCTTCACCGACGAGATGGCGTGTCGGATCTCGGAAGGGAGAAAGAGGGGACGACGTATCCATCCTGCGGAAGATGCCGTGGGGGCAGGTGGACGTGGCTATCGAAGAGATCGGAGTAAGAGTTGTGGATGACCTTCTCCATGGTCCTTCTGGAAGAGGTGACGGTTCCGTCAGGACGTCGGAGAGCACTCATCTTGGTGTTGAAGTTGGCGAAGTTCCGGCGGGCATTGCGGATGCTCAACCCTGCCTCTGCTGCTTCAGCCAACACTTCCGCCCTTCTCTCCTTAAGATCCTCCTTTATTGCCGCTCTGCATAGCTTCGCAAGCTCGGACGTCAGCTGGTAGTTGCCTGACGCTCGTGCTGCTCCACGCTGGCGTATAAGCTTGAGAGTTTCCGGAGACAGACGTCTCTTGATGGTCTTCAAACTCTCGGCTCCCTTAGCATTATCGCGGAGATGGTGCAGGAAGCGGTCGTATTCCTCGTCGATCTTTCCAAAGGCCGGCAAGAGAGATGTAGAGATCCCAGTTGATGGTCGTTCTGGGTTTCTTCTTCTTGAATTTCGCGGCCTTCTCTCCTTGACGCGAAAAGCGGAACCTTGCGCAAAGGAGGCGGTGGTCCGATCCCGTCTAGAACTTGGGGACAACGGAAACGTCGGTCAGGCAATACTTGCGATTGAAGATGATGTGGTCGATCTCGTTGTGGAACTGGCCACCGGGGGATTCCCAGGTCCATCGTAGGGAGGGAGACTTCTGGAACTGTGAGATTCCATGAATGGTCTTGCTCGGCATCAAGAATTCAGACAGGCCTTCTCCTTGCTCGTTCCACTCCAAAACCATGAGTGTGAAGTTCTTCGGAGGACCTAGCGGCCCGATCTTGTTCCATAGAATAAACTTGTACTTCGATAAAGGTGGAAAATCTTGTTTTTTAGCACGCCTTAGCTTAGCAGGATCTTTTTAGCATAAATCACCATTGGATAATCGTTCGCAGATGATAGTCGCAAGACCGTATATAGTTGATTGAGCGCTTTGGTTTAAAACCAAATCCAACTATAGTTTTCTAAAAATCTGACACTTTTCTTTAGGTTATGGCCACATCTATCCTATAACGAACGCCGGCAAGATACTGACGATGATCTTTGCACTATTTGGCATTCCGCTGATGCTGTTGGTTCTTCAAGACATCGGAAAATTGCTCACAATTACGATGAAGTATCCATGGTTTCAGACGAAGCGAATCTGTCGTCGAATTTTAAGGTGGTGCCTGACGGAACTGATATGTTCCCACTCCCTTGGCTGAACTCCTCTTCAGTTTTCTTCCTTAAAACAACTTTTAATCTACAACCTTTCAAGGTGCTGCACAAAGCAGTCGCTGCGCGAAATGCGAGAAATCGAGGTGCGAGAGCGGCGCGACCTCGAGATATTCGACCTTCCTCTGGTAGTTGGAGTGTCGCTAATCTTCGGATGGGTGAGTTGGGCTTCCTGGTATGGGAGATTATGATAAGATTTATATCACCTTGAGTCTGCATACGCCTTCTCTCTGAATGGCACACCCATTTAATAAAACTAAAACTAAAGACTAGATTTTGTGTCTACGCAGACAATGTAGTCATTTTTAAAGCCATTTTTCGAATGTGCATTTTTACCAAGAAATCTCTCTAAAAAGGATATTTTCGACTTTATCAGAAAATGTACAATACCGCTCGGTACGGTCGCATGGTCAAAACTTCGGAAAAATCCGTCGCACCGTTTTAACTTCAGTTTTCAGTTTTTTGAAGAAAAGGTGGCGCCATTCGATTCGTCTTTTCGAGATCTACGGAAAAGTGTATACAGCTTTACTAGAACACCCATATTTTCGCGTGGGTGGCCCAAAAAAGTGACTGGAGCGGACTTTTGCGATTAGGGCAGCTTATTTTACAGGACATGTGTGCTTTCGAAGTATCTCAAGCATGGCGTACGTTGCCAGTGCTTTATCATGGCAGGAATGCTCCGAGAGTGCACCGTGCACAATGCGCTTCTATCTTCCCTTACTGGAAAATGCAAACCCTTCAAGACTATTTTAGAACGGTTAGAGAACTTTATCAATAATTCTCAATCGTCCTACTCAGGATTAGCTCCAATCTGTTTCGGTGAGGCTTTGGTGTGCGGAGTGTACAACGCGTGTAGAGACGAACCTATCAATCGAGTGGAGCGACAGCTTGTAGAGTGAGCGTTCAGGAAGTTTTATCAAAACATTTTACCGTCCTACTCAAGAGTTGTTCTAAGACTGTCCGGCGAGCCTTTGGAGTGCGCTGTGCACTATGCATATAGGACCGAACCTGTCAATCGGGGGGGGGGGGGGGGGGGACAGCTTGTGGAGTGAGCCTTTAGGCAGTTCTGTAAGAAATTGCCAGCCGCCCTACTGAGCAATTGCTGCACTCTGTCCTGGCAAGACTTTGAAATGCGCCGTGGACCACGGATATAGAAACGAACCTATCAATCGAGTGGGGCGATCGCTCGCAAATTGCACGCGCGCGCGTGTTCGAAGCGCAATAACTCTGTCAATTTCGAAGCGTTTCCTCTGTGACTCGTCGGTCTCGTAAGCAGTAAAAGATCAAGTAGTGCACTAAAGTAGAACGGTGTAACGTAGGAGGAGGCAATGTCACAGTGGTGCGAGAGCGCAGGTGAGGGTTGTGTGACGCATTTTTTACGACTTCGGTGGACCACTGTGGCAAGACGCGGCGAGATAGCGGCCTACAAGTGCGCATGCGAGCAGATCACTTAAGGTACTTTACGATGACGTGCTCAGAACTCCTCAGCTGCCTAAACTGCCTTAGCATCAACTGCCAGTTTAAAGCGGCGGAAGATAGCGGTTAGAGATTTTTGCGCTCTTACTCGCAAGGTTTAAGTTTTAGACACTCGCAATGGTGTATTCTGTTTAGCGTGAAAAGCGCTATCGAATGGTATGAATTTATACCGATTTTGGAAAAATCGATTTTTTGACAGTTTTGCGTAAGGACGAGGCTGCTCAAGGCTGCGGCACACGGATGCTGACGTCATCGAAAATCTATATCTTCGAAATTGGCCGCGTTTTCTCTTCCAAAATTATCTAGGGGTCAGTTGGATTACGAATCCGTCATCCGTTTTTAAAAATCCCTCCGATTTCGGTAGGTTACTTCTCATTTGAGGGGGATCGGTTCAGGCTACTGGCAGTTGATGCTAAGGCAGTTTAGGCAGCTGATGAATTCTGAGCATGTCATTTTAAAGTGCCTCACGCATGCGCATTTGTAAACCGTTAGCTCTACGCGTCTTCCCGAAGTGGTCCACCGAAATCGGAAAAAATTGGGTCGTACAAGTTTCAAGTGCATATTTGCACCACTGTAACTTAGTCGTTTTATGAGCTGAACCGTTATGCTTCAGTGTGCTCTAAGAACCTTGTACTGCCTACAAAACCCTCTAGTTGCAGCCGGAAAGATTCCAATCTGACAGAGTTATTGCACTCCGAATACGCGCGCGCGTGCAATTTGCGAGCGGTCACCCCACTCGATTGATAGGTTCGATTCTATAAACACTGTTCACGGCACACTCCTAAGCCTCGCCGAAACACAGTGCAGCAATTTCTGAGTTGAGCGACTGAGAATTATTGATGAAATTCTCTAAACGGTCCGAAATAGTCTTGAAGGCTTTGCATTTTCCAGTAAGGGAAGATAGAAGCGGAGTGAACATGCTGTCGCCCACTCGATTGATGGGTTCTATCCTATATCCCACGGAGCATTCCTGCCTTGGCAAAACACTGGCAACGTACTCCATGCTTGAGATACTCCGAATGCCCGCATGTCCTGGAAAATAAGCTGCTCTAATCGCAAAAGCCTGCTCCAGTCACTTATGGGCCACTCACGGCGAAAATATGGGTGGCCTGGTAAATGTGTAATAGTTTGTGTAGATCTCGAAAAGTCAAATCGAATGGTGCCAAACTTTTTTCAAAAACCTAAAACTGAAGGAGTTATGATCGAGCGACGGTTTTCGACGGATTATTCTGAGTCCGTCGAAAGTCTGACGCTTCGAAATCAATTTCAGCTTTTTCCAAGTTGGAAAGGTCTTTCCCACACTGCATTAAGGTCTGTCCGAAAAGAAATTCGTTAAAATTGAGAGTGACTTTCTTCGATATTTTTCAGTTCAGCTGCGCCAATAAGGGAAAGCGCTTTGAAATTTTATTAAATCATTATTTTTTCAAGAAAAATTGTGGCTTAAGGCTTGTTTTAGAGACCAGAGAGACATTTTTCAGCTTGTAGAAATAAGAGATCGCGACTTACTATCGCCTAGGTCGCTGCAATTTTTAACTTGATTGACAGTGAAAATTTTGATTATTTGAACGGCAAAGTGAAAGTATGTGCTTGTTTTGGCGGTATTGAAAGTAAATGCGTGATTCCTCCAAACTTTTCTAAGTGTGTGTCACACCACACACGGGGATTTTCTACTATCCCTCAAACAAGAATTGCGTCCTGAACCAGTGCGTGGCGCAATCTCTTTTTAACATTTTTTCTTGCACTTTGAAATTTAAATAAATAACTAGATAGATAAATAAAACAAGGCTTGAACCAGTCTTTTTGTTGAACAATAAAAATTATATAAAATTTCCAAGAGTGTGTTAACTTGTTGTGCAGGTGAATTGAAAACAATCAAGGAAAGTCACCAATTCTAATCTTTGTAGTGAAGAAATGCTTGCAAACGCTGTCACAAACCGAACGTGGGTAGAAACAATTTTCGGGCTCGTGGGTGGTTTAAGTTGCTACCGACTGCGTCATGATAAACAAAATGGAAAATGAAAATGAAACGTAATGAGCTCACGGCGTTTCTAGGTATGACCGAAATTAAGACGGGGTTCCGAGGTGCTTCCTTCTTGTAATTTGCTCGACATTGATTTCCTCATTCATTCGGAATCGCGCCGTAGCCATACTGATTGGCTAACCGAGCTTTATACTGTTATACCATAATCAAATTATTTAAGTAAACTATGAATGATTTAAACTGACGTAATACTCTTATTCTCGCGTGTAGCGCAGTCGGAGGAGATGCTGGCTGTCGCGTTCACCCGGTAGTAGATTCCTGGTTACCGCCCGGGTCAACTGAGGTCTTCCCTCCGTTCGGGTTCGGTGAATTGGTTCCACAACAGTCTGGTATAGGGAAAGCGATGGCTTATTCATCGGATAGCCACCGCATGTCATCGTATTATTATTAGTATTTATTGCATGGGTCAAATCCATGTGAAGAACAATGTAATTAGAAACGGTATAGAACGACATCCACATCAAATTGGCTAACGATCCAGATCAAAGTGTTATAAAGTGATTAGGAAGTACATACGACAACAAATGTCCAGAGAAAGAAGAATGGAAGGGAGAACAGATCAAGAGGGGCTTTGCCACAAGATCTCATTATGTCCTGGAATTATTCATGAATTGACTTGCATTCGTAATAAATGGCTTCAGCTTGTACGGAATAACTGAGTTTTTGGAAAGTTTTATATAATCCGAACCTGCTCTATTAACGAAAAAATTATGTCGAATAGAAGATTTTGCAGTACTTAGTGAAAGTTTCTCTCCTCCACCTCGGGTTCTAGATGGTCTCATTATGAAGAAGTCACGCTTATCAAGTCCACAGAAACCATGGAGAATTTTGTGAACCATTACGAGGTCGTATATACTTCGTCTGGATGAAAGTGTCTGTAGTCCGAGTTGTTTGTTTCTTACTTCACTGCTGGGAATAGCATGGTAATCAAAGCCACATTTCCTGATAAACAGGTTTCTAGTGAAGCTATTTTGGACTTTTTCAAATACGCAATATTACCAAATACGCATTCAAATCGCCTCCACTACATCTCCTAGAAGTAGAATGCATGGCGCGTCCCATGGAGAGATTGGGTACCGTCGGCCTTTATCGTTTATCTATTACTCCTGTTCTTATTTTACGATCATTAGGTGGTTCAGACTCCTTGTATTTGGGCTTCTGAATGGTAGCCCAACGCTTAAAAACACGAAATTGCAGTGCATAGAGATATTATGTTTACATTGTTGATCCGCGTGAGTGAGTCAAAATTGAGCAGGATAGTTTTGTTCGTTTTTATAGCCTCCACTACATCTCCTTTTATGCTGTTCGTTTTTATGCTGTTTTTATGAGCGCACTTAAGGTATACTTATACATAAAGATACGTTAAGCATTGAGAAACGATGTCAACATTGCGCAGAAGCCAGTGCTGCCCTGAAATTCTCTGCCTCCAAAGTCTGCGCCTTAAAATTAACAAGTTTTTTAAGGTACTTCTTTGCTCGATGGTCTTGTCTGTATGGGATCAAAACTGGACAATGCTGGAATCGTTCTACTTCTTCTTCATATCATTAAGGTAAGACACAATTCCTCGTCTAGTGACCAGCAGCCATCCAACGCAGCATTGCAGTACGGTCGGTCTGGGAGACCTAGTTCCATCGTCTCCGCGTCTTCTCATAACGATGTTCGGCTTCATACTCGTCGGACTCTCGTTGGTGTCGATGGTCATCAATCTGCTGCAAACCAAAGTATGCTTTTTTCTTAAAGCCCAAGTTCGACATTCCATGTGTCTCAGCATGTCAGGAGAAGAAATTATTGGACTTTTTCGCCGGAGTTGCTTGCTAAGTCTGTTGCGAGACTTATCCGACAGTTGCCTCGGAGACTTTGCCAACATCAGAGCCGAGCGAATAGCAGTGGGGTTTATATACATCAGAACAATGTTTAGTAGCGTACAATAGAGGTATCCCGGCGCCTCATAGGTAATTAGATATAGTTGGCACAAATGAGACTCTTCCGATATTATTTAATGGCAACCATTCGCTGCTTATCAGCTTCCTTAAGCCTTTAATAACATTAAATATATTTATTTATTTATTACGTCCCGAAAGACGTGATCTTACGGGAATGCACTAAGTCAAGCATGAGTTAGCATAACAGAGTAGAAACAAAATAAAAAAGTATTACGATAACAGACTAAAGCCCTAACTGATCCTCCGCGAGACAGCCTAACCTAAACCTAAGCACAAACCAGAACAACGCGAAACAATACAACCAACCTGGGCCTAAAACACTAAAAGAAAATCCGCCCATTGGTCAGAAGAGGTTTTGAAGCACCATCCTACTTCATCCCAAGGCTTTCCTTTGCTGCTTTCATGATGCTTTCGCTGTTATTGAAAAAATATATCCGAAAAAAACAAATTTGCTATAAGTCGCTTTGAAACTAGAAAATGGGGAGCATTGAGAAAGGCTCGTTGAAGCAGCAGAACGGGATGGTTTCCTCAGGAAAAACATCTTAACTAGGTCGATTGAGGCAAGTTACAAAAGAAAATCGAAAAAATGGACGACATCCACAAAAAACGATTATTTGACCAATATCGATTGATGGCGATCGATACTTCAAAAGAAAACTTCAGATTCGTGTTCAGCAGCCTCGATTACCCCAGGGCAGAAGTTTCGGACCGTTTGAAAGTCATCTACAGAAAATCGACAATTTGCTCAATATCGATTGATGGCGATCGATACTTAAAAAACGAACTTCATATTCGCTTTCCGCGACCCGATTACCTACCTACAAGGCTGAAATTTCAAACCGCTTGAACGACATCCACAAAAATTCGATAATATCGACTGATATCGATTGCCTCCCCTGATGTGAACGCCTCCCGTCGATGATCATCTAAATGCCCAGGCACGATTGCCGAGGTGTTCGGCACGTCTACGGCAAATAAATTAAAATGAATGTAGGTGATAGTTTCAAGTCATTATATTATTTAACTTAATTCGAATTTTTATATAACGTCTATTACGGAATTCTTTGCTTTATCTGGTGGAGTAATTTGTGTTTCACCTGCTTAATCGAAAGTACATATGTCGAAATAGCGGGTATTTTAATTTGAAACGGGGCCAATCCGCCGTCAGCGAGGCAAACTGACCGTTTGTGGGTGCGGAATAGTGTTTGAAAAAGGTCCGTGCAGCGGAGTTTCGAGAAATTTCGTTCTGGAGATTTCAATCTGGAAGAAGCGCCGCTGTGCGGCAGACCTACAACAATCCAGGACGACGATTTGAAGGCCTTCGTGGAAGCTGATCCATCACAAACACTCCCTGAGATTGCAGTGCGGAAATTGCGTGAGGTGCAGTCGGCACTGCTCATCAGGGAGGTCCCATTCTTCTGTGCGACAACACCCTCCACACGTTTCGCAGATCACCACGCAAAAATTAAACGAACTAGGAGGTGAAGTTCTGCTTCACCCGCTATACTCATCAGACCTTGCGCCAACCGACTACCATCTTTCTGAGCACTTTCAGAACTTCCGGTAGAACCTACGTAGGACCACGCAAAAACAGCCTTCTATAGAATTTGTCGCATCTGGACCACCCATTTTTTTCGCTGATGAAACTATAATATTTAACAAGGGTCGCGTTGGTAAAAGTGTGGTGATTCGAATAGTCCTTATTTCGACTGAATATGGTGTGCATGACGAATGTTATGACCCTTTGAGGTGGACCAGTCAAAACCGCCATAATTTTCCGGCCAACCTATGTAAATCGGTACATTTACATTTTACTCTACCTGTATTCACACTGGGAAATCTAGCACTCAACAGTGCCACGATTCTTTCTATATGAGACCCGAAAACGGCAAAAAATTCCGATTTGCCGTCCGTCACATGAATGCAGGCAGGTTTGGGTTTCAGGCGGCCAATTCCTTTTGTCAACTCGTAGCAAAATTCCTGTTTCAGGTCTCTATAAATAGGAACTACAGTCCGAATTCCATATTTAGAGATGTTGGTGCCACCAGAGAGCCTCGCGACAGCACCCTGAGAACTCCTCCACATCGCTTGCGCCGCAGTGGTGACCCATGCTGCCACTATGGTGCGCGTTTGGACCGAGTGCGCAACGACTCCATTCGGCAAAGACTTGGTGTCACTCCAATAGTTGAAAAATTGCGTGAAGCTCGTCTGAGATGGTACGGCCATGTTCTTCGCACAAACGATGACACTGTCCGAAAGACTGGCCTTAACTTCGAGGTGCCCGGAAAACGGTCACGAGGGAGAAACAATCAGCGCTGGCTTGATACGCTGCATCAGGACTTGAAGATGGCTAGGTTACACCCCTATCAGGCATTTGATCGGGAAAAGTGGCGCCAGAATTCCAGGAAAGCAGACCCCGCAAGAAAGCGGGACAAACGCTGAAGAAGAAGAAGAAGTTCGTTGAACTTAAGTTGTTCATCTATTGAAATCCTACTATGTTTAACCGGCTAATGCCACGTTTCGTCACGGGGACGGGGAACTGAAGGCAAAAGATGCCTACTTCAGTGCGGCGTATGCCAGCCGGGCTTTCTTTGAGCTTAACCATGGGCGATTGCTGGCGAACTATATCCCTGGCGGCTGATCGTCGAAGTTTACGAGATATCCAAGCGGCAACGCGTCAGGGTATGAATGGGGATTGAGCGCAGAGCGTAGGGATTCAGGAGGCGTGCCCTAGACGTCGTTCAGGTGCGTCTGGATTCAGAAGACGTACTGAAGACGTCGTCTAACGTGAGTAGGGATTAGAAGACGTGCTGAAGAAGTCGTTCAACTTCTGAATCCCTACGGGAGGGACAACTTGCGTAGGGATTCCGAGTAAGGGCGACCAATACATAGGAGAGGACCAACAAAGGAGGACCATTAGAGGGGGGAGCGTGAATAAGGGGGAGAGGACCAGCATTTTCCCTCAACATCGTTCAGTGTGTGTCGGATTTCTGAAGACGGCTTACAGAAGTCATGGCACGTGTGTCGTGCAGAAGGAGTGTCATAGACGTAGTGACACGTGAATCGGTACTCAGTGTCACATTTGAGTGCTTGACTCTCACTCCGTTTCTTTGCCAGCACTTAGGAAAGGAAGTATTTCGGTAGGGGGGGGGGAAGGGGTAGAGAGAGTGACCACGGGATTTGGAGGAGTATTAATGCCGTCGGACAGTAAGCAGTGTCGACCAATAGCGATTAATTTTAACTATGATTTTGCCGATTAAGCACCGGATTGGGACTCTCATTACCTGTTTTTCGACACGTAGAGAACAAGCGCTTTGGAGAATAAATCTCGTGCGTGTGATGGAGGGTGGATGGGCTTCATATGCGCAGTGAAAATTCTGCCCTACCATACCCCACCGCACTAATCTATATAGTAAAACCAGTTTTTTTACTGTAAGAAGGCCTAAAGAAGAAAGGAGGAGGATTGGGGTTGTTCTATTCTCGGGGTTCAGCGGCGAAGCCCACAACCAGATGGGATGGGGTTGTTCTATTCTCGGGGTTTGTGGGCGAAGCCCCCAACCAGACGTTTGGGGCCGCTAGGCCGCTGAACGTCTGGTAGGAACATAAAGCGTTTTTCCTGATTTTTTCATTTCAAATAATAGTTCATGGCTAATCGTAGCAGAACTTCGTTGATTTCCTAGAAATGTCTCCCCGCACACTCTAGCTTTTCGTGTGAGACGAGTGACAATCAGGGGTTGGATTCGTCAACGACTTACATAACTTTAGCAGAGAATTCACAGCGGAAAACTCAGATAACGCGGATTATCGCCCACCATATTGCTTGGTAAGGCGGTATCAGGGATTTCGGCTACAATTTTCCCTGTTAAATTGCTGTAAGTCGTTGACTCCAGAAAAAATCTTCGTCTGATAGGCGGAACAAAATATCACTTTCATTTCTAAAAACAAACGCGCTATTTATTTATTTATTTATTTATTTATTTATTTATTCACTACATGGATAACCATGCAAGAGAAAAACAAAGCAAAACTAAACATAAGTTAAAATTGAGGTAATTGTAAAAAATTGAGGTAATTAAAGTTAAAATTGAGGTAATTGAGGTAATTGTGTTTAAGGTAATTGTAAACGGGAAAAAAAGCAGGCAACAAGAATGAACATAGTGCAGTTGAAAATTACTAACTTGGGAAGGGTTTCGAACTCCCAGAACTTCAAGTTGGGACCAGGATCACTAGAAAGAGCTCGGAATGCTGATTACGAATATTAGTGTCAAAATTGCAAAATGAAACTCCTGAGCGAGTTATGGCCTGCCGAAGTCGAGGACCTCACCACAGGCTGGTCGTACGACGCACCGGGCGCGAGAGTGGTGAGTTATTGGTGCTCTGTAAGAAGGGACCGCCAGCTGCGGCGGTGGCGCACGGGTAGTGCTCGCGCTCGTCGTGTGCGACGTCGTTGGTTCGGCTCCCGTTGCTGCCCGTCTTTTTGCAAATCATAATTTATCTTCGAATTGACCTTTGTTCTGAGTAATGACACGTGTCTGATTAAATAGTCGGGAAAACTACCAAACACGTTTGTAAAAATGCTTTAAGGCAAAAAACTGCTATGGGACATTTTTATTCACTATTTTGCACAAATAGAGTCCAAATCATATACTGAATAACTAGAGGTGTTTCTAACAACCTTGGCATTCATGGAACAAAGCAAAAAAATGTGTGAAGTAAAAAGGTGAGTAGAATGTATGAGGAGGAAGAAAATGCCATTGATCTACTGCTTTTTCTTCACTCACTATGTCCTCTTCACCAACAAAGGTGATGTTCATTCTTATGGCTGAATTTGGTGTGCAAGGTAAATAAAAATGCCACCATATCAGTTTTTGCCTTCGAGCATTTTTACAAGCATGTATGGTAGTTTTCCCGGCTATTTAATCAGACGCATGTCATGATTCAGAATAAAAGGTCATTTCTAAGTTACATTTTGATTTGCAAAAGAAAGCTCCAGTAATGGAACCGATCCAACGACGTCACACCCGACAAGTGTGAGCATTACCCCTGCGCCAGCCGCAGCTGGCGCTCCCTTCTTACGGAGCCCGATGACTAACCACTCTCGCGCTCGGTACGTCGCACAGCCAACCTGTTGTGAGTCCCCCGATTTCGGCAGCCATAACTCGCTCAGGAGTTTCATTTTGAAATTTTGACACTCATATTCGTAATCAGCATTCCAAGCTCTTTCTAATGATCCTGGTCTCAACTTGAAGTTCCATGGGAGATCGAAACCCTTCCCTAGTAAGCTGCATTCTGAATATATCGGTCAAGAAGTTTTTTATACTTTCTTAAGGAATTCGGTACAATGTGGTTTTTAGATAACCTCAAAAATTCAGAGCCAGCACCGCAAGTGAAAAATTGAGATCTTATAAGCGCGCTATTAAGGAGCAAAATGCGTCCGATAGGAAGGCGATTCTAACAGTAGACAAGGAATCGACTTCCGTAAGTTGCTCTCAGCTGTAGACCAAGATTGGTATCGACCTTTTATTAGGCTAACGTTTCGGCGATGTCGCCTTCGTCAGAGCCTGGAAAAGTCGAGCTCATTCGAAAAAATACTAGCCCAAACGCCATTTCATCCTACAGGAGTGAATTCCGAAAGAGACAAAGAGTCAGGAAGCAATGTCGCAGAACATAGTAATGCTAACCTTAGTGGTGGGGTCGAAGTGATCCACCAGTCACCCGTAACTGGAGGTGGGCTAACTCGGATGGGTTTGCGAGCTTATATCGACTGACCACCTGCTCCTTCACTTCCTCACATCCAATTTAGTACCTCAAAAAGAATAGCTATGAATTCCTCCACTTTAAATTTTTTTGATCTCCAATTACTTACCGCCTTGAACAACAAAGCTGTATTACGCGGCTTAGAAACATAGTGCCCGACATCGTCTTTGAAATAAATGAGAAATGAAAAAAGAGGTGCTGCGACAAGACCTGCAAAGCTATCCGCCGGATATGAAGGCTTCTGTTAAGCCAGCAGTGGGCCTTTTTGACTAACTGTGCTCCATAACGATATTTAGTGCCGAATACGTCGTCGGCAATCGTGCATGGCGAGCCGCAGACGTACCGAACACGTCGGCAACGATGCAAGGCGAGTCGTAGACGTGTCGAACACGTCGGCGGCACGAAACTTCGGCCCTGGCGGGGGGGGGGGGTAGTCGAGGTCGCTGAACACGAATCTGAAGTCGAGGGATCGATATCGATCGATATTATCGATTTTTTTGAGGATGTCGTTCAAGCGGCACGAAACTTCAGCCCTGAGGGTAATCGAGATCGCTGAACACGAATCTGAAGGAGTCGATCCATCTAGATTACCATAAAGGTCAGAAGGCCTAGGGAAGAATAGGAAACCCGTAGCGGCCATGGCGTCCTATTCTCGGGGTTTGGGGGAGAAGCCCCCAACCAGTCGTAGGCGGCCGCTAGGAAATGAAGGCATTGATGAATTGCTTGGGATGAGCCACGCACTCTACTTTTCCAGATATTGCAGAATCAGTTGTAATGAGTGTTTAGCCTAACAGTGACTTGCCCATCTAGTCAGCTCATCTAAAAGTCAGGGCCTCGGTTCGGGTGCAAGAGAGATGGCGCCTCGTCTGGCTGCGCTACCATGCGTCCCGACTCATACTAGCAGAACATTTGGTAGAGACGAGTGCTTCGGTTGGTTGAATACTTAATGTGAGTACTTTAAGATAGCGAGTGAAGCTTCGGAAAACTTTTGCGTCAGTAGCACTCATTGTCACTGTAAGGCCCCGTTTATACTTCGCCGCCGAGCGACGCGACGCCACGCATTGTGGCCACATTGATCGAGCCACGCGGTCGATCAATTTGGCCACTTTACATGCCGTCGCGTCGCTCGGCGTCGGAAGTATAAACGGGGCCTAAGAGTGAAGCTTTGTAGATTCTGCAGACCATAACTCTATTTGGAACTATGCTCCGATAAAAATTATGTTCATAACTGCACTTGACGGTTCACAGTAATACATTGATTGATGTTCGCCACTAAGATGTATCACAGCTCACATCTTATTTTTAGGGCGAAATTCACACACACACACACACACACACACACACACACACACACACACACACACACACACACACACACACACACACACACACACACACACACACACACACACACACACACACACACACACACACACACACACACACACACACACACACACACACACACACACACACACACACACACACACATACGCAACACACACATACACCCACGCGCAACACACACGCACGCACACACATACAAAATGGAGCCTTTTGATTTTTTCTCGTGATCATTTTAAAGTGATCATCCACTAAAGTGAACTGTAATCCCAAACGCAAATTTTTTCAGAAGACGTGAAGAAGCTCTTGTTCACTAAGACAGATTATTTTCAGATGAAGAAGACTTACGAAGCTGGAAGAGTGACGAAAAACGGAAGCATAGTCGAGCCGGCTGCCCTATCCACTCCCGAGGTATCCGTCTAATGCTGAATTTTTTGTGCACGTTTTTACAATTCTTTTCAACTTTTATGGACACGATTCTTTTGTGGACCCTCACTACATATAAGGAAGTTTAACGATAGTCGTAACTTTTATTTTAGTAATTCAGTTTAATTTTTAGTAAAATGTGCCCTAGTGCCAAATCTATTAAACTGCAAGAAAAGCTTCGCCAGTTTTCGCGCCTTGGCGATACAAAAGTGCACTAAACTGTAGTGGCCCAGTATTAGATTGTAACGAAAGTTTTTTTTTCAGTTTTTTTTTTTACAATAACACGGTTTGATTGTGTAAAGAAAGAAAGAAATTGTGTAAAGAAAATTACAGAAGCAGAGTTGCATAGAACGCGACGATCTCCTCTCAGAAAGCCTCAGCAGATCCACGCAGACGAATCTCAGTCTTCCAGGAGTGCGACAGGTATTAATTTTTCTAGCAGTCGTAACTTTTTGCCTGCAAGATTTAGGCATGCAATAAGGTTGGAATAGTGTACCAATAGTGGATATTTAAGTCAATTATTGATTTCAAATAGAACTATTTAATAGAAGGTCTCCCAATTTTCTTAGAATTCTCTATCAACATAATCGCCTGAGGCGTGAAGGATTTTTCAAATGAATCTCTAGATTACGCAATATTGCGCTGGATTTGATCCATTTCAAAAATAATTCTTAATTTCATTTTCGTTTATGTTACTGCTTTATTTTTGCCTGTGGGCAGTCGGAGAAGGTGCAGACAGTTGCGAGCATCCGCTATCTGCCTCCTGATTCGGATTTCCGGCCCAGGCCAACCAATCCTTCCATACATACTTTCGAGGTCTACGAATCAGTACCGGACTTGTCCAGGAAGGATAAAGCGCTGAATTGTTCATCGGCTGGCCATCGCAATTCATTGTATAGCCATAAATACACGTTCAAATCGCCTCAACGACATCCCCTAGAAGTAGAGTGCGTGGCGCAGTCCAAGAAGGATTGAGCAACGCCGTTTTTATCATTTAAGTTATCAATATACGCGGTCGAATATAACCTATCATATTTAAATCTAGAGGATATTAACGATAAACGTCTCCACTCGTCAATTCCTTTGCCGGATGCGCCAAGCATTCCAAATAAGTTCTATGGGAGGTCGTAGGGGTAATTTGAATACGTAATTGGTCCATACAATGAATTTTGGCGGCGGCAAGTCAGTACTTTATCGTTCCCACACAGGTCTGCTACCAATTCACCGAGCTCAAAGGGGTGGAACTCCTGGTTGCTCTGGGCGGAGAATCCTTCTTGGAAAGAATTTCTTGGATTCCAGGTGGGCAAGACAGCCAATGCCTCCTTCGACTGCACTGTGTACTACTCGCTCCGTTACTTCAAATATACACGAAGGGTGCTAAAAAATTAGTGTTGCTAGGATTGTAATAATCGATGAAGAGGAAAATTTGCCCGAGAAAACGGCTTCGGTTACAGATATGGAACAAATAAAATTTTCTGTTACACAAAATGGTGCAAAAACGGCGAAAGCAACGTCATCGCGTGAATGTCTCAAATGAGGTAATGCAGATGCAATAGGAAACATGGCTACGAGAAGTCCGGAGGTAGTGTCCCTTTTTAAAGTGACATATGTGAAATCCCGAGATAGGTAGCGCAGTCGGTCCGATAATCAGTGAAAGTGGGTAATAAAGAATAAAGTCTGGTGCTAATCAATTCTTTGTGGAATGCGCCACGCATTCTACTTCTAAAGACTATCAGAGAAGCAATTTGGATGCGCCTTTGACCTCTTCCATCAGTTGTAGTGGCCAGCCAAAAAAGAAGTTGTCTTTCTAAGGCAAACATCAATGAGCATAATATCAATGAGTACTTCCTTTAGTAACGTAATCTTTGATCTGCGTGAACGGGACACGAATTACAATAGTGTCCGCATCTTTTGGTCTTTGGGAGAAAAAAGTGCAGAAGAAACGCCGGATCTATCCTAGTCCGGGAGGGGGTATAAAATTACTCTATATGCTCTAAGCGATGAGTCATACTATCGATCGCCGGCGCCGCAGAAATTAGCGGGGTGGGGAGAAATCGGTGTGGAAAATGGGGGGGGGGGAAATAGGGGGGAAATGACGACACGAAAATAGCGAAAAATACTCAGACGTCTTCTTCCTGCCCTTGAACTTCGGCCCTGGAGCAATCAAGGTCGCTGAACACGAATCTGAAGTTCCCTTTTGAAGTATCGGTCGCCGTCAATCGATTTTGATCAAACTATCGATTTTTTGTGGATAGCGTCCAGGCGGTCCGAAAATTTATCCGTGGGCGTAGTCGAAGTCGCTGAACACGAATCTGAAATTCGTTTTCGAAGCAACGATCGCCACCAATCGATGTTGGCCAAATTATGGTGCGGAAAAATAGCGGAAAATACCAGGACGTCTTCTACCTGCCTGGAAACTTCAGCCCTGGGGTAATTGCGGTCGCTGAACACAAATCTGAAGTTTATTTTTAAAGTATCGATCGCCATCAATCGATATTGATCAAACAGTTTGATTTTTTGCGGATGTCGTTCAGGCGGTCCGAAACTTTGCCCCTCGGGCAATCGCGGTCGCTGAACACGAATCTGAAGTTCGTTTTTGAATTATCGATCGCCATCAATCGATATTGGGCAAATGACGGGGCGCGAAAACAGCGGAAAATACCCAGACGTCTTCTGCGTGTTAGGGGATTCAGAAGACTTGCGAGGTAAGTCGCATGGCGTGCCTTGGACTCAAGGGCGTGCCAAACACTTCGCTCAACGTGTTTGGAGATTTAGTTAGATGTGCCGAAGACGTCGTCCGCTAAAAGTGGATCATTGAGAGGGACCAGTACCAGTAATGGGGGACCGTTTCATAGGGGAGGACTACTAGTGAGGAACTAACAGATCGCCCTATCATACTAGATACCTTTTTTTTTGCTCCTAGATACTTTAGCCTTTTTTGCTCCTAGATAGGGAAAAGGTACAAGTAGAGCAGCTAGCTTGATGTGATTGTCCTTGGCTTAGTGATACTGCAACATCGCGCGAAGCGCACAAGTGCGAGGCACGCCTATCGGCGTGCCTCGCACTTGTTATATAACCAGTCGTACGTCGGCCTAGGGCCGACTACGACTGGTTGGGGGCTTCGCCCCCAAACCCCGAGAATAGGACGCCATGGCCGCTACGGGTTTCCTATTCTTCCCTAGGCCTTTATGTTAATCGAGATGGATCGATTGATCCGACGTCAGATTCGTCTTCAACGACCTCGATGTCCCCTAGGGCCGAAGTTTCGTGCCGCTTGAACGTCATCCACAAAAAATCGACAACATCGATCGATATCGATTGATCCGACTTCAGATTCGTCTTCAACGACCTCGATGTCCACTAGGGCCGAAGTTTCGTGCCGCTTGAACGTCATCCACAAAAAATCGACAACATCGATCGATATCGATTGATCCGACTTCAGATTCGTGTTCAGCGACCTCGATTATCCCCAGGACCGAAGTTTCCTGCTGCCGACGTGTTCGGCACGTCTACGGCTCGCCATGCACGGTTGCCGACGTGTTCGGCACGTCTGCGGCTCGCCATGCACGGTTGCCGACGTGTTCAGCACGTCTGCGGCTCGCCATGCACGGTTGCCGAGGTGTTCGGCTGCCGCGCCCCAACACAGGTGTGACGGACGCACACACGCACGCGCACACACACTTGCTGCTTTATATATAGTAGGATAAATTGACTTGACACTCACGCAGCGGATTAAAGTGAACAAATTAGAATCTATAAAACAGAGAACGAAGCGAACAAACAAACAGAAAAACAAACAAATAACCGCGGTTTCCAAGACGTCTCGGCGGGCGAAGCGCATTCAAATACAGCTGCCCGCAGCCTGACATGTTATAACCCGGATCCATCATAGTGAGGGGCGTATAACGTCGCGGAGTGGCGTTCTATCCCCCGCCCTTTAAACAGAGGCGTGGCAAATGTCTGCGTCTCCACTATCTCGTAAGACAGCCACTGGGCTCTCGAGCAAGCCCAAGGGGTTGGGGGTGGGCGGGCCAGGGGGACGAGGGGATAGAACGCTCGACCCCCGTATAACGTTGTCCGTTGACAACCGCGGTGAAACCGTATGTTATTTTTTCTTTTCTTTTTTTCTTCGTGAAATCTGTCAACTTAGGCCCTATTCTGTTCTCTTTAATCCGCTCTGTGAGAGCCAAATCAATTTGTTACGTAATTTTTAGTTCTATGCCCCCCGGACTATGATAAACCCGAAACGCCTTTTCCACCGGTTTCTGTTCGCGCTTTTCAAATTGCGTGCTTTAAAAAATAAATTCAATATTTGGGATCAGCATCGAATGATCTAACCGATGAAGTGCAAAAGCCCACTAAATGCTAAGAATGTTGACTCAATGGCCTGTATTCTTCTTGTCTGCGTACCCCTCCATACTTACCCCCGAAGGTCACATTCTGAATATAGATCATGGAATCAAAATTTTAAACATTTACTGGGCGTTTTTCACTTTATCGGATAGACTATTCGATGCTCATCCCAAATATCGGATTGAATTTTTAAAGCATGCAGTTTGAAGAGCGCTATCAAAAGCGGCGGAAAAAGCATTTTTTGCGTTTTTTACGTTTTTTGCGCTTTTCATCCAAATTAGCAAAAGATACGGTCGGTATTGTATTAATCGATTCAAGGTGCCTTCATAACGAGGTCGGCAAATTGCATCCAAAACTGTCTGGGAAGGACAAAACAGTGATGCCCATCGGTTGTGGAAGCATGTCATTGTGTAGGCCAAATATTCATTCAAATCGCTTCCGCGATATCGTGTAGAAGTATAATACGTGGTGCGTCCTCCAGGAATTAACTAGCGTGAAGTTTAAAGAAAGAGTTCTTCTCAGCTCTGTTGAGCAAAGCCGTGTTCCGCTTGCAAAGTAGGTTATGAGGGCTTCATTACGATTCCTAATAAAACGTAGTCTAAAATCATGAGTAACTAGTGCTATAAGGCAGCCATGAATATTTTGAATCAAATAGGGGCAGTGAGTTAACGGAGATACAGATACATTATATAAGAATGAGAGGTTCGTCGGGTAAACTAGCTAGAAGTGTCACAGTTATGCATACTGCCTGAAATGCCGCGATTTTTGCCGTCAGCCGATGAGATGAGAGAATTTTAGCCCACTAAAGTAGGAGTAGTAAAGAGAAGAGAGCCCGTTCATTGTGGGTTTTTACTTTAAGAACCCTAGCCGGCCTCAATGTAATAAACCAGCCGGGACCTCCATGTAATAAACCAGCGGTTCGGTTTATTAGCGTGCTATAAGAGTGCCAGATCCCGTAGCGGAGATAACAAACACCATACTTCTTTCATATGAGTTGATCTTTTCACACATACAAACAGTATTCAATACATGCGGGTAAGATACAGAACATGAAAAGGTAGATATATAGTGTAGATTATACAAGTACATAATATTATGCAATGAAAATAGGACAGGGTTTGTCTTAAACAATTACAACGAGTGTGAGTACATACACAACCTATGATAGGGAGGATAGGGGGAAGATCGGCGCCCGAGCTCGTCTACGGAAAAAGAGACCGCCAGGCGTTTTTCTGGCCTTCTCTTTTATAGCCGCCTCCTCGAGGGCGGAACAGCGACTACCGTGAACGGTTAATGGACTTGGACGGTCCGGGTGAAGAGGTGACTATTGGGCTTCTGAAGAAGTTTATCTTTATCTCTGGTGCAGGGTCACCACATCAGCAACACCAAAATAATAGTAAACGCTGTTTGGGATCAGCATTTTAGCCGCATAATATCTAATGAACCGTTGTTAAGGTTGTGCTTGGTTCGGATGGTGTTCACTGGATCATCGACGAATCGCCGATAAAAAGTCCAGATGAGGTAACTACACATCATTTTCAGTTTAAAAGTTTGGATCTGCGGAGGTTTTTTTCTCAATTGCGTGAGTCGTGCCACTTCGAGCATCGTCCTCTTGATCCCACATGGCCACGCACAGATGAGCACAGATTGGGGAAGGGAAGGGGACTCACTGGTGTAACCAAACTAAAGGTTCTGTGGTAAGGTGCCTACATCCTGGAGTTTCTTCTCTTGCCGAAATATGTAGGCAAATTACAAATCTGGGGAAGTGGCTACACTGTCTTCAGCCCAAGTACCTATGCGTCATCACGCCTTAGAAGAATGTGAATAGTTTCCGAAAAAATTTAGGATATTCCTTATACAGGAAGGGATGTTCATTAAGTACCAATCCTTTAGGTGACACGTCTGGTTGAGCATGAAGGCGGTTTGCGGGTATGCGAACAAATAGGTAGGCGTCGTTTTTGGTGTTGTTATTATTTTATTTTCTACCAGTCGTTCAGCGGCCTAGCGGCCGCCTCCGACTGGTTGGGGGCTTCGCCCCCTAACCCCGAGAAGAGAACACTCCGACCATCTTCTTTTCCCAACTTTTAGACCTTCATACCTCAAAAACAAACCTCAGATTCGTGTTCAGCGACCTCGATTACCCTCAGGGCCGAAGTTTAGCGCCGCTTGAACGCCATCCTCAAAAAATCGATAATATCGATCGATATCGATTGGTCGACTTCAAATTCGAGTTCAGCGACCTCGATTTCCCCCAGGGCTGAAGTTTCGTGCCGTCTGAACAAAATCCTCAAAAAATCGATAATATCGATCGATATCGATTGGTCGACTTCAAATTCGAGTTCAGCGACCTCGATTTCCCCCAGGGCTGAAGTTTCGTGCCGTCTGAACAAAATCCTCAAAAAATCGATAATATCGATCGATATCGATTGGTCGACTTCAAATTCGAGTTCAGCGACCTCGATTACCCCCAGGGCCAAAGTTTCGCGCCACTTCAGCGCCATCCTCAAAAATTGATAATATCGATCAATATCGATAGGTCGACTTCAAATTCGAGTTCAGCGACCTCGATTACCCCCAGGGCTGAAGTTTCGCGCCGCCTGAACGCCATCCTCAAAAAATCGATAATATCGATCGATATCGACTGGTCGACTTCAAATTCGAGTTCAGCGACCTCGATTACCCCCAGGGCCAAAGTTTCGCGCCACTTGAGCGCCATCCTCAAAAAATCGACAATATCGATCGATATCGATTGGTCGACTTCAGATTCGTGTTCAGCGACCTCGATTACCCCCAGGGCTGAAGTTTCGTGCCGCCGACGTGTTCGGCACGTCTGCGGCTCGCCATGCACGGTTGTCGACGTGTTCGGCACGTCTACTGCATCGCCAGGCACGGTTGCCGACGTGTTCGGCACGTCTGCGGCTCGCCATGCACGGTTGCCGACGTGCTCGGCACGTCTACGGCTCGCCATGCATGGTTGCCGACGTGTTTGGCACGTCTACGGATCACCATGCAGGGTTGCCGACGTGTTTGGCACGTCTACGGCTCGCCATGCACGGTTGCCGACGTGCTCGGCACGTCTACGGCTCGCCATGCACGGTTGCCGACGTGCTCGGCACGTCTACGGCTCGCCATGCACGGTTGCCGACGTGCTCGGCACGTCTACGGCTCGCCATGCACGGTTGCCGACGTGCTCGGCACGTCTACGGCTCGCCATGCACGGTTGCCGACGTGCTCGGCACTTCTGTGGCATCGCCAGGCACGGTTGTCGACGTGTTCGGCTGCCGCGCCCCAACTCAAAGTGGGACGGACGGACAGTGTGACACACACACACAGTGACACACACACACACGCTTGCTCCTTTATATATAGTAGGATTAGGTTGACCGAACAGTCTTGAAACACGTTACAGTGTTGCCTCCTAAACTGGATGTAGCCCGTGTGCGCCGGATCCTTTACGATAATTTTGCATTCTTGAAGCTTTCATGCGCACACTATGTAGAGCCTCGCGGATGACGGGTAAAGTAGTGACGGCTGCATTTTTAGCCGCTAGTCACGGTGGCCGGCTGGTACAACACACACCATAAGCATTGGGAAAAAGCCGCGGTAGGCGCGTTTTCCGCGTTCTTTCTGTTCTTTTGCCGTAGCCGCCTTGGTTTTCATCCATTTTGAAGAATTCGCATACCTTCGTGATTCCAGCGCCGATTTGATTTGGCGAAAATGACATCTCTCCTCAACAGCTGGTTCTGCAGATAACCTTGGCAGCTGCTGGCTTTCAAACCGTTTCACCATGATTGCTTTCTTTAAACACTGTGGTACACTACCATTAGTGCAATTGAGCTCCCGTTTCCGATACATTGTTCTTACAAGGGAACTTTCTGAACGGTACGCCGGAACGGCAATAACGAGTACTATAGGGAGAATTCCCGTCCTCCAAATAGTAACAGAACATGTTTTGTTTTTACCGAATCCTTGAGGCAAACGAGTACGAGGGTGCAATGGTTAAGAATTCGCAGAGCGAGCTCTTCACGGCAGCGCAACATTCCGCTGGCGTGGACTGGGTGGCGCAGTGGTAGAGGGCGCGCCCCATGTTCGCGAGGTCTAGGGCTCGGTTCCTATGCTAGGAGGCGTTTTTGCACTTTTACCATAGTGTCGGATTTCCATAGAGATTTCCATATCTGAAATTGTTTTTGGAGTTTGCTACGGTAAGATGTTTTTACTAGTTATTATTAATCGACATCTCGTATCTCACCGGCAATGTCCAAAATATGCCAAATGCGATTTTTTATGGAACTTTTACTCCAATAAATTGTTCTCATTGTCAGTGTAAGAAAGTTTGACGGAGGAACAACATGAGACAGCGGTAGAATGCCAGAAAAATTGCAATTTCAAATGCAATTTGTTAGTGTCGGTGAGGTGAGTGCCACCAGTGTACTCACAGTGTAGGAGGGACCACATAATCTTCAACTTTGCCTACCACCCCGATCAATATTCTCGCCTCTGTTATGCTTACAAAGTTGCTCGGTTATAACAAGCTGCTGCCGCTAGCACTGACTCTACAATGCCTGCTAACCCTCGAGTGGTCATTCACCTACTGACACTGAAGTGCGGATCTCCACTGGATGCTGTCCCTTCGAGAGACGAGATGAAGCTGACGGAAATGATAGCAAGTATCCTGCAGGATTCCGAACTGCGACACTGGAAATCGACGAATTGGAGAAGATGGAGGTAGTGGAAGAGGAGGACCAAGAGTTTCAACCAGAAGAGGATTGTGCCGGAGTCACGACACCGCTAACCAGTGAAGGCACTATCACGTTTTCGGGAGGACAGATCGTTTCGGTCGAAAAGATTTGGCTATACTAGAGTTGTTATACTATGCAAGTTTGAGAACTGGGGAAAATGGACTGTATCGCGATTCCAGGCTTGGGCTGCAGCGGAGTACCACTGGGCAGGAACTGTGAAGCCAAACACAAGTTCAGATATGGAAATCTCTATGGAAATCCGATAAAGGTAAAAGTGCAAAAACGCGACGTAGCATGGGAACCGAACTCTCGATCTCCCGAACATGAGGCATACCCCTTACCACTGCGCCACCCAGTACACGACACCGGGATCTTGCACTGCCGTGAAGAGCTTGCTCTGCGTACCCTTAACCGTTACACGCTCGTACTCGTTTGCCTCAAGGGTTCGGCAAAAACAAAACATGTTCTGCTACTATTTGGAGGACGGGGATTCTTCCTATAGGACTCGTTCTTGCCGTTCCGGCGTACCGTTCCGACAGTTCCCTTGTTGGTCAAAACTGAGGCCATCTTACCAGGAAACTATCTCAACGGTAGGTCGGAACGGCTTAAGAGTTGTATATGGGCAGAATCGCCTCTCTCTTTGGGAAACAAAAAAATGCAAATATCTCGACCCCAGTACAACTCTGCGCAGAGCTAGGGACGACGGAAGTTGAGCAATTAGCGTTGTTAGCCCTAAGCTTGCACGCGGAGGGCGAGCTCAAGTTGGCTGGAAACAGCGATTTTGCGGATTACGCCGCCCCTCTACACACTGCGCCACCATTGCTCGCTCGTCATCGCTGTTTCCAGCCAACTTGAGCCCGCCCTTCGCCTTCAGACATAGGGCTAACGCCGCCACGGCCCAACTTCTGTTGTCCCTAAGTCTGTGCAGGGTTGTATTGCGGTCGAGATATTTGCATTTTGTTGTTTCCCAGAGAGAGGCGATTCTGCCTATATACAACACTTAAGCCGTTCCGACCTACCGTTGAGATAGTTTCCTGGTTAGACTCCCCGAAATTTGATTGTTTTCAATTACTTAGATGTCTAAACCAAACAAATTTTTACAGAAAACTGTGTAATCATCGTCGCTGCCTTTGTCAACTTCAAAACACACACACACACTTTGCTTACCCTAAATTTCATTACAAAATTGCTTATTTTTAGCGAATTAGAAAGATTCGATAGATGTAATTATCTCGATTGACGGTGGGGCAAATCCGGCCTGTCGATTCCTTCATTGCTCCGGGGTCATTTAATTTGTACTATACTTGTATAGTTTTAAGAAGGATAATGCACTGTCTTGCCCTTCGGCAGCCACCGAAAGTTATTATGTGTGCGAAATACACATTTAAATCGCCTCTACGATACATCTTCGATGCAGAATGCATGACGCGTCCGAAATAGGGATTGACCTCATCTATGCAAACCGCCTGCTCTGTATAATTTTCTTCTCGATGATCGCTTGTTATCAATTACGTTACCGGTAATGTTGGTATCCGACCACTGCCCACTGTTCTTTGGGCGCAATTAGTGGAGACGTCTCTCGTCAACGAGTATCCCCTGGCGCTTTAAAAAAAAAAGTGGTGGCCAAAATTATACAGCAAAAAACATTTTTACGGTTTTGGGTTGGTCTTGTCGAGAGGATCACGAAGGTATGCGAGTTTTTCAAAATGGATGAAAACCAAGGCGGCTACGGTAAAAGAACGGAAAGAACGCGGATAACGCGCCTACCGCGCCCTTTTTCCAATGCTTATGGTGGGTATTGTAGCAACGCTCTGCGGCTGGAGATATCTCTTCCGGAGGTCGACATTGCCCCTAGCGCTCTTCGTCCTGCTCTTCAAATCTGATTCTTAAGGAGACAATAACGAGGATGATGACGACAGCAGTGATAGTCTGGTTGACGAGACTGACGTGCTGCTGGAAAAGGAGGAGGACTGCACGTGAAGAGCTTGGACGTCACTTTTTTGTTATTAAATGCTTCACTTTTCTCAACGGAATTGATCTCGTGATAAACGGTTAGACTGCTAATTTTGAAGATTTCTTAAAAATAAATGCTTTGTTTTAGAGCCTCTGTGAACATATTAGGTAGGTGCATAAGTTCTCGGTCATTTGGGGCATGAAATATATATTATCACAACATACGAACAACAATATCGAATCATTTGAAGTAACCACCCTTTACATCAATTGTCTTTCGCCAACGTGCCGGTAAGTCATGGATGCCTTTTCTCCAAAGCGTGGCCGGTTGTGATTCGAAAAATGTGAGCAGTGCCTCCTTGACATCCTCTCGGTTCCGAAATCGCTGGCCGTCCAAATAGCGTTGAAGGCTTGAAAACAAATGATAGTCAGAAGGAGCGAGATCTGGTGAGTGAGGTGGATGTGGAAGAACGGTCCATCCGTAGTCCGCCAACTCAGCCGCCGTCGCTCTAGCAGTATGCGGTCTGGTGTTGTCGTGTTGAAAATACACCTTCACTTGCCTCCTCGCGTGGTTTGAAGGTGGGCCCTCAACTTCCTCAGTTGGTTGACGTAAACCTCTGCCGTCACTGTTATCCCTTCGTCCAGCAGCTCCCAGTATTCTACGCCAAGAACGCTCCACCAAATTCATAGCATCACCTTTTTCACGTGAAGTTCGCGTTTCGGAACGTCCTCTGCCTCTCCAGTTGTGTCAACCCACTGTGCACGCCAGTGATAATTAGAGTAGAGTATCCACTTTTCATCCCCGGTGACAAGGTTGTCCAGCCATCCGTGGGTACGTCTGAGGGTAAGGAGAGACAGAGCGACATCGGCTCTGCGATCCATGTCATGTTGTGTCAAGTCGTGAGGTACCCAGCGACCCAATTTTTGCACCTTGCCAATCGACTTCAATCCTCGAACGACTGTTGAGTGACCAACACCAAGAGTGCTTGATAGTTCGCGAGTGGTTTGGTATGGGTCCCCTTCCACTCTCTTCGGAGGCCATCCAAATCCAGTGTCATCGGGCGCCCTTCTCGTTCATTATCTTCAACGGAGAATTCACCAATTGCAAACTTCGAGAACCACTGGTACACAGTACTTCGAGCAGGAGCACCCTCCTTGTAAACATCCTTCAGACGACGATACGATTCGTTGGCATTAAGGCCAGATTGATGCAGGAATAACATGACGTGCCGAATATGCGTCTCCGTTGGGATGAATTGCTTGGCCATAATAGCTGGCGTTAACAGCGCAGAAGTAAATGTTAGGAACAGTTTTGTAGCCCTTTCCCTTCTCTATCGATCGATCATTTACCGTTGATACATGTGAGAAATTTGGCGGGAAAATGTGCTTTCAATTCAGGAGGGATCAAATGTCCGAGAACTTGCACCAACCTAATATTTCCTTCAGCGATTCGCCTAGCGATGATTTGAAAAAGCGATTCTTGACGTTCCTTTAGGCGTCGAACTACCCTCGATGCACCACCCCATAAATACGTCAACAAAATTTGGCAACCTTGACAAAAGGCTCTTGACACGTCTGGTCTATCATAGAGTGAAAAAACCTTGGGACACCATCGCATCGGAATACTCGCGTCCTAGTGAGCCTCAGCGGAGGGCTCTTCAAGAAACCTTAGTTCTACAGCGTATCCCACAAATTACACTCACAAGATCTTGCTACTCCCCTCATGCGCCAAGCGGGGCTCGAATGTCGAGAACAATTCGGCAACTATTATGTAGTGGATCTTTGACATTGCACGCGCTGATTTTTCTAGGCTTCACTAGCAGGACAATATGGTCCGGATGATCATTCACTTTCTTTTTCACTTTATCGATCTTATGCAGAGCTAACCGTTCGAAATGGAGTTAAATCATAGGAATGGGTTGGCTGGTGAAAAGGATTCCCAACTAGAAGACAATATCGATTGGCAAAACGTGTCGATCGACGTTATAGGTTTTGCCCAAAAAGGACTGCTCGGTGTAGAAATCACGTGAATATATTTGCGGATGAGAAACTCACTAGCAGTAGCCAAAGTCGTTTACTATCAAATACTTAGAAGTCATAGTCATCAGATAGAAAATATTAGGTGGTCCGGAAAGTTCTCAGCGTTCTGAGTGCTTCATTTTTAACTACCACAAATTTCTCAAATCTTATCGGATTTAGTCGAAATAAGCACCGTTTGAATCAGCGCACATTTGTCAACGGGTCACCCGTCGAGTTATTCCATCAGCGAAAAAAGTCGAGAATAGGCAAGCTCCACGAAAGCTGTTCCGGCTTGGTCCCGATTGGAGAAGGTTTTACCGATGATAATGTTCTGAAAGTGTCTGAAAGTGTGGTAGTCGGTTGGGAAGAGATCTGGAGAATATGACGGTGGAAGGCAGAACTTCAACCCTTAATTCGTTCAATTTTCGAACGCCGTTATCAACCAGAATCCACTTTTCACTACAAGTGATGATTCGATCCAAAAACGGGTCAGTTTTATTGCGTAAAAGTAGAGAAGAACAAGTCTCGAAACGTGACAATTTTTGCCGCTCACTCAGCTCGTGGAGCACCCACTTTTCGAGCTTTTCCACCTTTCCAAGGCGTTTCGAAGAATCCGCACCAGAAGTTTTACTAACGCCTAGCTCTTCCGCGATCCCGCGAACCGTTTGGGATGTTTCAGCCTTCACCAATTCCTTCAACTCGTCGTCCAGGATTGCTCCAGGTCGACCGCTACGGGGGTCATTCTCGAGGCTGAAATCTCCGGTCCGAAGTTTACTGAACCACTGGCGCACAGTGCTTTCTCCAATACTAATAGGTCCCCACACTTGATTGATTTTTCGAGCGGTCTCGGCCAATTTGTAGTTAAAATAAAATGTTGTTCGGAATTGCTCCTGCGACATACTTCAATAAGCCCTTTAAGAATAGAAACATAGAACAGCGCTAAAACTTAAATTATCTAGTCAGGTGGAGCGAAAAATCCTGTATAGAAAGGTGCATGGATCTATCCTAGTCGGGGGGGGGGCACGTAACTATTAGGTTGTAACGAAATAAAGGGCACTGAACCACTGTAAATTTAAACAGTTAATATCTCGGCTTGTAGGCAAGTTTATTAATCGAAATAAAAATCTTCTGATTTTACACATCTTTGCCAACGTGACACAAGCTTCTTTATCCCAGTAGCATAAAAATCAGAAGTTCTGGAATTGACGAAATCTTCGAAGGCACTTTCGGCATCCTGTTGGTATTTGAATATTTTCCCTACCAAGAAGTCGCCAAGATGCTTGAAGAAATGGTAGTCTGTTGGGGAGAGGTCGGGAGAAAACGGAGGATGTGGTAGAGTTTCAATGCTCAGCTCATTCAATTTCTGCAACGTCATTCGTGCTACATGGGGGCGAGCATTGTCGTGCAGAAGGAGAACTCGCCTTCGGTTTACCAAGGCCGGCCGGATATCCTTCAACCTTTTCATCATTTCTTCAATTTCAGTGCAGTACTTCTCTGCCGTGATGGATTCACCGGGAGGGAGGAAGCTGTGGTGTTCATACAAGTAAATGCCTCGGATTACCCTTTTGCCCATCTGCAAAAAGTCAATAAAACTCTGAAGTTTTCCCACCTTTACATAGAAACTTTGGTACTCACCGGTAGAGCAAAGTTGCGCTTCTAAATGATATGCCACATGTTACGGTTTGTTCTTGATCAAACGCGTAAAGACGCGCCAAAAAATGGCGCGGGCCAGTGCCATTTAATTCGTTACAACCTAATAAAAGGTAGGTAACAAAACTAACTGAGCCTCACCGACGCCTCCTAGGGAACGAGTTGGAACCTAAAAGAAACCAAAAACGAACGAATAAACAAAAAATAAAAAATCGCCGAGGTTTGCAACCGCCTCGGCGGGCAAAGAGCGGCGGAATGGAGGCATGCCGCGTGCTCACCGTCGGCTGACAAGTGATAACCGGGATCTAACATGGTGAATAGGGCGCATGAAGCCGGCTTACAACCGCAACAAATGCTTTTTTTTCGTTTTTTTTGTGACTTTTCTTGTTTGGGGTCCTATGTTGTTGTGCAGGAGCCGCTCGGTAAGTCTTAAGTGGATTTGTTACATATAGTACTTTTTAGCTATGTGGTCCCCCTGGACTAGGATAGATCCAGTAGCATTAATGCGCAATGCAAGTTGTTACTTAAAAATAGATGAATGAAAAATAGTATCACAAAACGCCGAGAACTTTCTGATGGAACTTTCCGGACAACGTAACAGAAGGATACGGATCGTTGTTGATCAACTTCTATGAGGGGTCCACCATGTATGCTACTTCTACTGGATATCGGGGAGACAATTTAAACAAGAGCAGGCCTATACAACGACCTGCGTTGACCAAGACAGTATTTTATCCTTTTCAGACAAACCTGGCACCAATAACGAAGAGAAGGAAGGCTTGGTTGACCAGGGCTTGACCCAAACCAAGAACCTTAAGCTAAAGTGCTCGCTACATCGGGAACCTCTTACCATCCGCACCAAAGATTTACACGAAGCAAGGAATGTTTGAGTGGATGGATGTGACGACGTCAAGGAGATGTTGATTTCCACTAACAACCAATGGTGGTCTGTACTAGTGCCTTAAGATCTCGAACGTTTCGCATCAATTGTAGCAGAACAAGTTTTGTGCTCATCGATGCATGGCCAAGGATGATCGTAAGCGGGGTTTCTTCAGAATACGCTACGCACGGACGGAACAGACGGAAGAACTGACACCTATTCAGCGGAGACCGGTACCAACGACGAGAATGAACGTTGCGGTTCAGCGAATTGTCGTCGTCATTACAGATGTGTAACACCTCTAACACAAGGCGAACACCGGCAGAGCGTGTTCTCCAAACAGGACCGCATCATCGCGGTCGTCTTGCAATCGCCGGAAAAACATTCGTCGGCATTCAGAGTCCGGCCTGCATTCGTACACGCTCGTATCTCGGCACAGCTCTTGTTTAATCTGCCGTTCTGCGCTCTCATTCTCATCTCTCTTTCGCCGTCCTGCTGTAATTCAGCCCTCAAACGGATTTCTCTAACCAGCAGAAGTGGAATTTTTGCAGAAACAACGCCCTAATATTATTTGTAGCAATTCAAGTCAACCTAAATATGTATATAATAGTTTAAAGGATAATGCAAGGGGTAATAGGTTGTAAGGAGAGTATCCCGAAATTTTTTTCAATTTTTTTTTCACTCGTTCCATGCAAACAGCAATTACCGGACATATGCATTTTTATTATGAAGAGACTCAGGAAGACAGTTGAAATTAATGAAATTTCCTTAATTTTCGTGGGCGTGTGTAGCGCAGTTGGAGGAGGTGCCGCCTGTCGCGCACACACGATACCAGGTTCCTGGTTCGGATTTCCCGCCCAGGCCAACCAAGCCTTCCATCCTTCCGCGGTCGGTGAATTGGTACCAGACTTGTCTGGGAAGGATAGAGCGCTGAATTGTTTATCGGCGGGCTACCGCTAGTCATTTTATGGCCAAATACGCATTCAAATCGCCTCCACGATATCCCGTAGAAGTAGAATGCGTGGCGCATCCCAAAGGGGATTCAATAACTTCTTTATCCTTTTGTCCTTTATTTTAATTTTTCCAAAGCATTCGATAGGGTCTACCATAATATGTACCAGTGTGTTGGTGCTCGTTCTGGTGTTCTTTCGGCATCCCATGGTGCCCAATTGGTGACGGGCTCTCGTCCAGGGGGTGTCTTTGAGACGCAATGCGTGGCCGGCCCACCTAATTTTCAATCGAGCACTCCATTAAACTCTGCGCGAAGCTGATCACATGTTCTTCTTGCTTCCGCAAGGCCAATGTCTCTGGGATCATGCAGGAAGAACAGTGCAGTCGAATAAGGTGGGCACGGAGCCGGACGTTCCTCGCCGTCTTCTTCTTAAAATGTGAAACTCCTGATTACTCAGTCTTCATTTCTTGTCATGCTTAATCTGTACTAAAACTTGAACATCTCCAGTCAAGAGATCGACCACCGTGCAGGAAGGAAGAAATTTGGCCTCTGGAGCTGTTAAACGTTCGCCCTTTGATGAGAATTCGACGAGGAATGTCAACGACAAAAGAAATACTCATTCATCCATCTGCACTCCCTGCGGACGGTTGGTTGGCTTCGGCAATCCTTGGAAGACGCAGCTAAGCATTTCCTCTGATTGTTTTTCACTCGCTATCACACGATATGTCTCAAGCTCGTGGACGTCTAAGTGCGAAGGACACTGGCAACACTGGCTCAGTTTCTAATAAAACAACTGACTCAGTTTCTAACAAAACGAAGACACCTACTGATGACGAGGTAGCTAAAATGTCAGTAAGCGACTTAATGAATGCTATTACTGATCGAAACAAGGACCCAGTCGTTGCTAAACTTATTGAAGGCCTTAGAGCCAAATTGAAACTTGAGCTAGTAGAGGCAGTTGAAGCAGAAAAACGCAGTCGTAGTCTCATTTTATCAGGTTTGCCTGAATCAGCAGTAGATAAGCCTCTTTCCACTAAACAGTTGGAACTTGAATCTAAGGTAAGTGAGATACTCGATCACATTGGTGTTGAATGCGGACCTATTGAGGTGTACCGTATGGGTAAGCCGAACGATACGCAGTCACGACTAGTCAAGATAGTATTACCCTCCAAATCGCACTGGAGCACTGCACTCTCTAATGCATATCGGTTACGATCTTCCTGTTTTAAAAACATATTTGTACGTAAGAGCCTAACACAGGAAGAACGAAAAAAAGAATACGACTTAAGACAGGAGTGTAGAAAGCGCAATAAAGATTTAAAGAAGCGAGTCTGGGTGGTTTACCGTGAAGAGATTAAACGAATTGAAGACCTACCCAAATCTCGTTTTTCGGGAAACGTATAGCACGACACGGAACACAGCATGGCTTAAAATGCTTTCTGTTTAACTCACGCAGCCTTGGTAACAAACTAAACCATTTACATCTATTTTTGACCACACACAACCCTGATCTAGTATTCATTACAGAAACTTGGCTTTCTTCAAAAATCTCTAACTCTGAAATCGTTGATAATTTGCCCTATAAGGTGTTCCGATTTGATTGGAAAGATCGCAGAGGCGGCGGAGTGTGCTGTTTGGTAAAAGATATTATTAACGTGGCTAGTATGGTCTCGTCCTCCTGCACGATGTCAAATTTTCTTTGCATTGAAGTTTACGATGAAAGTTGCTTGCAGTCAGTTAGATTCGTTCTGGTTTACAGGCCCCCAAATTCACGTTCCGAAGATGATGACGACTTAATTGATCGTTTGATGGAATTGTGTATCTCAAGGAATCATACAATATTGCTTGGTGATTTCAATCTTGACATCGACTGGTGTCTACCTAGCGCGAATAATCCAGCATCAGCTAAGTTCTTAGAGTTTTTCACATGTCTAGGAATTACTCAACACGTTACTAAACCTACACGAAATAACTCCATTTTAGACATTGTGCTCAGCTCCGCACCAATTATTGAAAATCTTCAAGTGCTCCCACCATTTGCCGCATCTGATCATAACTGCATATCATTTGATGTCCAACTTGGTCCTCATGAACCTGCCAAGATTCCTTTGCCTAATTTTCTAAAAGCAGATTATCTCCCCTTATCCAACTACCTCAATTCTATTGGTGGAGTGCTTTTCAAGGCTTTTCTTCTGCTGATGACCTGTATAAGAGATTTTGTGATTTAATACGTTTCGGATTATATAACTTTGTACCAGTTGAGATCAGTGTCTTGAGGAAAGTTAACTATCCAAAACACATAAGAAACCTGATTGCTCAAAAAGAGCGGATCTTTCTTTCAGCTTCTGCAGATCCGCTATCTAGTCAACATTATAAGAGAATTTGCTGAACTTGACCGTCATTTGAAGACATTTCTAGAATACAGAGTAAGGAAAGCCGCAGCGAATTCAAACAGCAGGACGCTTTTTGCACTAATCAGGAATAAAATGAAACTGAAATCAAGTCTACCAGTACTTCAAGATGAAGATGGAAATCAGTATCTGACTGCTGCTGATAAAGCTGAAGCCCTTGCATCATTCTTCTCTTCTGTGTTTACACCTCCCCTTGCTTCGGTTTCCAGTGTGTTTCCCTGTATCAATGATAATTCGAGTAGTAGCCAAGATAGCTTTTCGCCAAATTGCCTGTGTGAAGCAATATTAAATCCACATGAAGTACTGAAGGTTTTAAAGTCTTTGAAACCCTCAACTTCGTTAACATCGGACGGCATCCCCCAAATAGTTTACAGGAAATGTGCGCATTCCTTATACAAACCTTTAACTATGGTTTTCAACGTTTCCCTTATGTTTAGCGAGATTCCAACTATTTGGAAAACTTCAATTGTTACAGCTATTCCTAAAACTACCAATTCAACATTGATATCCTCCTTTCGACCCATAAGTATATCCCCCACTCCCATGAAAGTAATGGAGAAGCTTATAAGAGACAGGGTTGTTACATTGTTTGTTAAAAACTCATCAATTCCTGTAGAACAACATGGCTTCACATCTGGCGCCTCCACTGTAACGCAACTCTCTGATTGTCTTTTTGACTGGAGCTTAGCTATTAGCAATTAGAAACTCAGTTGACGCAGTTTACTTCGATCTATCGAAAGCTTTTGATAAGGTGAACCATGTAAAACTACTTCGAAAACTCTACGACTTAGGGATTAGAGGTTCTCTGTTAAAGTGGTTCCAGTCGTATTTGAGCGATAGACACATGTGCGTTAAGGTAAACAATTCTTTTTCACGTCTATATCCATGTCCTAGCGGTGTCCCTCAGGGAGGAGTGCTATCCCCTCTTCTCTTCCTTGCTTATACTCATGATATCCCTAGATATGTAAACAGCCATCCCCTTGTCAAGGTACAAATTTACGCAGATGATATCAAAATTTATGGCATTTATAATAACCATAATCACTCAGAAATTTACCAAGCTCTCTCCTTGTCTATCATAAAAATGATGAAATGGGCAGCGGACTGGGACATTCCTGTAAATTTATCGAAGACTTGTGTATTTCATATTGGAAGTAGAGAATTCAATATTTACAAGTTCAACGACATGGCTTTTAACAACAGAAAAGAAATTCGGGATCTTGGTGTTACCCTAAAATCTGATCTAAATTTTGAAGCCTACATAGATTTAATTGTTCGCAAGGCATATGCCGCCATGTTTACAATATGCAGAAATACTGAATGCTGCAGTTCTCAAATCCTGATTAAGTTGTACAAGGCATACGTGGTTCCTATTCTGGAATATGCATCACAGATTTGGAGTCCAACTACAAAAAAACTTCAACGTAGAATAGAAAAGGTCCAACAAACTTTTACCAAGATACTGGTATACAAATGCTTTCCCAATCCCGAACACCCCCAAGTCATACCAAATTACAAAAGAAGGTTAAGTTTGTTCAAGCTTAACACACTATTTTACCGACGAATATTCACAGATTTAGTTTTTGCCTTCAAAATTCTCAAAGGAGAAACGAAACTGAGACCAAGTAAATACTGGATCTTCAGACCATGCAGAGGACGGACCAGCTTACTATCCTTACATAACACTAGATTAAATACTAATTCAAACTCCAAAATGTACAACAATTTTTTCTTTCGTTCTGCAAGGTGGATACAGATGTTGCCGTCCTACGTAATAGAATCGCCGAATAGTTCTGTTTTTAAAGCAAGGCTGAAAAAAATAAACCTGATTTCTGTTCTACAAATAAGAGATTTAGACGTTCTGTAAATCAAAGTTAGATTACCTTTACCGGACTTCTTTTTCGCTAAATCTGTTTTCAGTAATTTAAAGAAAACAAAGACTCATTAATGTTTGCATCTTTTCAGTGTATTACAACTTTTTGCTCCCGAAAAGACACCGTGAATCACTATTTTATTATCCTTTACAGACAGATGACGTGGAAGATATTTTTTTCCTGGAATGAGTGTTTTTAGCTTTCATCTTTTTACTTACTTCTAATGAATTATTTTACAGCACTTCAACCGCTTCAACCGTTTATACGTCGTTCTGTATATTGTTCTATCCTATACAACATACTACTATATCGATATTCTTCATTTCTACATACTTCTACACACTACTATACTACATATTATACTATGTATATATATGTATATATTCTCATATCTTTGGATATATATGTTCGTTGTATTCACGACTGTATCATGAAGAGCATCCGACTATAAGGATAACAAAATAAAATAAAATAAAATAAAATAAATACTCGTCTTCGTCGAATTAGGCCGCGTCACCAATAAATTAGCGTTAAAGAGGCGCAATTTAATTAGGGCTTGGAATGGAGACGCATCAGGTGTTCAGCGAAAAGTCATCATAACACACCTGAGAGCCCTCTGTCTTGTCCTTTCTTCTCGCGTTTAGTGACGCATTCTAGAAGTTCTGTCTGTGATCATCTGCCGTCGTCACTCTGCCGTGTCAGGGGAGCCTTCTGAAATAGTGAAAGAGATCTCTTCTGACTACCATCTCTCCACATTGCCTTTACCCGTGTATCTCGAGCCGAGTTTTGGTTTCACTTCTAAAGTCGCCAACTTCTTGTTCATGATATGACGTCCCTAGATTATTCCTTTGCAGCTTCTGGTAGATGAAACCCTAAAGCTGTCAAGCGGTGACGCTTGCAGGTTGGAAAGGCGGCTGAGATAGGCGGACACGACATCTGGAGCCGTAAATGGAAGAAAAAATGAGGATAGAATAAGTTTCTCCTATATAAAGAGTACCGTGATCCAAAGCTGAGTGCTAGCGCAGTAGGAGGAAGCGCCAACCGTCGTACGCACTCGACCCCATGTTCCTAGTTCGGACTTCCGCCCAGGGCAAACAAGAATTCTGTTTCTTCGGGAGTCAGTGAAGCGCTGACTTCTAACTTATCCATCAAGTGGCCACTATGTGTCGTTGTGTGGGCCAAATACGTTCGACCGATATTGGAGTTTGGAATAACTGTTTGGAATCCTTGTAAAAAGAAGGATATCGATTTCTTGGAAAGCGTTCAGAACAGTTTTACCCGAAAGCTATATTTGAGATGTTATGATGTCCACTACCTGCAGCTGCCCAATGGCCTAGAAAGGGCAAAAGCACTTGGCCTTCCAACGCTGGCAAGTAGAAGAAGAAAGGCTGATCTCACCATGATGTTCAAAATTCTAACTCAGAGGCTCTCCATAAATCCACTTACGTTTTTCGGTGTACCGTTGACTAGAACTATGAGAGGTAAACTACGGCTTAACGTTGCGGTTGCAAAGACAAAGATTAGGACAAACTTCTTCACCTATAGGAACGTCAGCCAATTCAACAAGTTACTAAGTGATGACAAAATGTCGTTGGGGTTGTCTGTCCAGGCCTTCCGTAATCTTATTGAGAAGTGACCTGTTATTGTAATTCTAAGTCTTTTTTCTGGAACTTGTCCTGATTGTACTGTTTTGGTTACAGATAGCAGACATTACTTTGCAGTTATTTGTTCACTGTTTGTCTAGACGTTACTGTGTAGCTATTTGTTTATGTTTATTTTCTTTCGGTTTCTTGATTTTACACGTGTGATTACATTCCACGTCTTTAAATAAATAAATAAATAAATAAATAAATAAATACGTATTCATTATGCATCCACGATTTCCCCAAGAAGTAGAATGCGTGTCGCATGCCAAGGAGAGACTGATTATGTAACTCTGGCCTTTATCCTTTACAACTTATTTGAGACAACTGACAGCTATGTAATGTCATGTTTATTACACAGATAGTTACCCACCCACGTGGGAATACAGAGCAGTAACAAAAAAACAGAATCAGCTAGAACCGTACACCGCCTAGCTACTACACCCACTTAGAACTTGCCTTGGATGTTCTGGAACATGTTCCGCTTCACTGAACTTCCTCCACATAATCCAGGATGCATTTTTTGTCCTCTAACCGCTTGGTACGCAACTCATCCCTCGGAATGCATTCTCAAAGTATTGGTTTGATCGAAAAGAATCACACCAATATTACAATACCATGCAATGTAATACAATATACAAAAAGTCAGTCCACGATATATTCTTCATCTAAGGTCAAGATCCTGCCCCATCTTTCAAGCAGCCTTTCAATTTCTTTCCGCCAGAATTCCGAGGGCTGTAAGGAAAAGAATTCAGAAGTCTCCATTTCCAGTTGACGTCGATCATCGAACTCTCTATCTCGAAGTTGCTGCTTCAGAGCTCTGAACAGGTGGTAGTCACAAGGACCGAGGTCTGGAGGGTACGGTGGATGGGGCAGGACGTCCCAGCCTAACTCCTGGATTTTCTCGCGACTCACTTTTGCGACATGAGGACGCACGTTGTCGTGCAGCAGGTAGACATTTTCCCGTTCTGGATGTTTCTGGCGCACGGCGTCTGCCAAGCTCTGGAGCTGGGTAGCGTAGATGCTGTGACTTTGGTCACACTATCCAGCAACTCCCAGTAAAGCATGCCTTCTGAGTCCCACCAGCAACACAGAAGAACCTTCTTTTAGTGGTGTCCACGTTTCGGTTGTCTTGGAGCAGGTTCTCCTCGTGGGAGCCAGGGCTCTTGCGGGTGTGGTTAACATAAAGAACCCAGCTTTCATCACCTGTGACAATGTCCTTGAGAGAGTCCTTTCTGTGCGGGCGAAGAAGCAGCGACTCAGCAGCACTGATTCGGCATGCCTTGTCAGAGTCCCACAGCACATGTGGTAGCCAAGACGACAAAACTTTGTGGTACCCAAAGATCTCCAGCTTCCTCACGACGGTGTTTTGCGTACATCCAAGTGTCGCCGCCAATTTGCGAGTGGTTGGATTGGGCTTCATCTTGAAGGCTTCGCGCAAACTGTCTTCTTCCACAACAGAGGGGCGTTCGGAACGAGGTCGACCTTCGAGAGATATATCTCCAGCCTTGAAGCGCTGATACCAACGGGCCACCAAGGAATAGTGAATGACTTCCTCCTTGAATGCAACGCAGATGTTGGAGGCTGCAGTCCTTGCGGAATGGCCTTGCAGAAATTCGTAGTAGACGATAGGTGGTAGGATGCTGCTGCTTATCGTTGACATCGATACAGTATTCGTGCTCGACGAGGCCTTATATACTATGCTTGAGGGAGCTTCGAGAATGTACTGTGACGTCACCACACAAGGTCAGTACTGCAAGAGCTTTAACAAATTTAACAGGCAGTAGCGTAAAGCGTTGCAAGACTTTTCGATCAACCTAATATCAGAATTCCTCCATCTTCCTGTCGACTTTTCGTTCTTGAAAGTCCAGGACGGGTCCAACACATCGTCCAGCTGCAGGTCAGTGTTTGCGAGAGCTTTCTGCCCAGGCCGACAAAGTTCACGTAGAGGACTGTCGTAGATAGAGTACCTGTACTGAGCGAGCGTCGCTCCAGTTGTTTCAGCTACGCAGACAAGGGTTACCAGGAAGAGGAACGGAATCCGAATAGGTTTTACCCTCTCTGTTGCGGGTTATGGATTAGAAGCAGCTCTTGTTTCCGACATCCGAACTCGACATCTCCTATGTTCCCAAATAGAGGGCCAGAGTACTGCGCGGGCTAGCGTATTGCGGGCCCTCTCTGGATGGAGAAACGCCAGGTGTCATTATCGATGCTGCTTTAAGACCTCTGAATTGGGACTTAAACGCCCACATTCTATTCGCTCTGCTCTTGCTATCCTCTTCAGTGCCGCCAATTTAATGCCCTCATCCTGCTCCTATTGCTACGGATCTCTGCACTTTACTGCGATAAGGGCATTACTCCAGAGATGTCGTCCAAGAGCAAAAGCCGAAGATCGAATGCCAATTCGTTATCGGTTTCATGGCAAGCCTTGGTGGGATTAGCGGTGGTCGACCAGGGTAAAAAAATGGCTTAGAAACGATTAAACACTACACCATCGTGTTATCGAAGCTGAAGCTAAAGTGGATCATCAGGTGACAGCGCTTCACCTTCTCCTCTCCGAATATTGACTTTGACTCTTTTAATTCATTGAGGCTTTCTTTCTATCCTTAATTTTTCTTAAACCCCCAGCTCCAAATACTCGTGGGGAGTGTGTTATCTTGCTTTTTCTCAAAGCGGACTGGTAATGCTCGTTTTGGAGCTGTTGACCCAGACTCCTTCATTAATTGCATAAGCTTACATCTAACTGTATTAAAGGCTGGAAATGCTTTGAAATTCAACTATGTTTGAGCAACTTTCTAAATTTTTGAAGTTTCTTGCCCAGCAAGATGAGTTTCTCGAAAACGCCTGCATTCAGGACTTGTCAGGGAAGAAGAATACTTATAGGGAATCGAACCCGCGTAAAGAAGACGCCTTGGTTGGGTTAGGAGCCCCTACTGAGCAGGGGAAGGAGCTTCAGGAATTAGCCGATTGACAAAGATGCTGTATGTTAGTCACGTCCTACAGTTCATTGAACGCGCTTCTGATTCCCCATAGAATCGGAAGGCGTTCTGAAAAGCACAAAATGAACTCAAATGTCCTTAAATGTGGAATGCGTTGCTTGTACTACAGCAAGACTTTGAAATACAAGGAATATTTATTTATTTATTTATTTATTTATTTATTATATACGTCATAGGACGCGCTCAAACACAGTAGCAAATATAGTAGACATACACTAGCAAATTGTCAAAACAGCAACTAACGCAAAAAGAAAAACTTAGTGAAAATTAGTCGATAAAAGTGCAGTCGAAAAATAAGAACACACATCCATCAATTTTAGAAGGAAGAAAAGCGCAAGGAGGAAACTGGAAGTCGAGGAGTCCAGAGTGATCTCACTATGGTTTTAAAATTTGTGAACACCATGAAACTTTGGTCACCCAACAACTTGGTCTCTTAAAAATTCTGGTATCCCTGTTGCACGTATCCACCATTCACATTACATAAAAGCATATCTATTGCAGCTCTGAATTTGAAAATTAAAAACAAATTAAACGAGGGACTGGCACCTAGCTTTGTCGAAAGACTAGCCCAGAACATACATATTTAGCAGAAGAAGAATAATGCCTGCGCTGCTTCAAAAGAACGCGAAAACAAAAATCTACCGTAAATACATATGGCTCAGCGTAATGCGCTTGGTCTACGACCTTCTATGCACACTATCCCAGGGCGGGCCCTGTATCTCAAAGGCCTCTTTAAACTGATACGCACCCCAGGCGATGGCATAGAAGGGAGGACACACATGTTGGAAGACAGATGTCAGTACAGAGAAACGAGAATCATCAAAAGCATATGTACAAAAGAAGATAGCACTCCAAATATGGGTG